>JAUTBT010012832.1:0-23484 GCA_032361225.1 Lepetodrilus schrolli
TATTATTTCATATAATAACATGATAATATACTATATTTGATAGTAAAATAACAGTCTACTACTAACAAGAGTAGACGAATGGGTCTATTAGTTTTAGAGTGATTTTTACCATCTTAATTAGTATATTATCATGCTATATCAAATATTATTATTACATCAAATAATATTAAATAACAATTTTTATAATAAGTTTTGTTCACAAATCCCCATATACAAGTTGAGCATGAAATTGTACTCAAAAAGTTTTGTAATCTCGCGGCCTGTTTGTATTGTTTATCAGAAATTGACATAAGGTGAGATTCCAATTCACCAGATCGTTTTCATGCTGTTCTGTTGATAAGCCAGCTCAGAGTTTCGAATGCGCACAGAATACACGTATGTGTCAAAGGTGAAAGCACATACAGTGCACTCTGGCAATACCAGCACTCATTGGGACCAAGATAATATGCCGGTTTTGAAAGAGTGCTGGTTTGCTCAGTTTATCGAGAGTTCCTTTGGATTTGGCTCAATGTCAGATGCGGCTTGCAGTTCAATCTTTTGTGCTACCGACAGTTCAACACGGTTACGTTTTGCTGGTCATTCTGCCATGATGATGAATTGATACTAGCAGTCTAGCACTATATGAAAAAAGATACCTACAAATGTGCATTTAAAATTCTTTGACGAGGTGCCATTATCCCTTAATTCGTAAGATTAATCCAATCGAGTTACATTCCCATTCTCGTGATTTACCCATCACTGTTTTTGTACTATTGTATAATAAAAGTATTGGAGTATTTAAAAGTGATTGTTATGGATAAACATAACATAGCTTGTTAATCCAATACCATCCACTTTATATCTGACATCTATGCTTCACTGACGACAAGAATCCATAGTCAGTCACAAGTAAAGACGACCTGTAAATCCTATTTTATAATGAGGAGTCGTGTCTTGTGTATAAACAGTGATATGGTCACACCTACAGTTAATTCCCTTAGATAAATAATAACGGGACAAATATGCAAAACAGAATAAAATAATTCCTTATAGAATGACTAATGAAAGTTGACAAACACATGTCAAGTATATTATCCTTATCTGAAACATTTCGCAAATTTCATCGCAGTCGTCAGTATACTCCATCAGTTGGATGTTATCTCAGAGCAGACGGTCGCAGAGTTCTTATGGCCCTATTCACTCCCACGATTGCCAAGTCAAACCATTAAAACAGTAGTTGTTTTCTTGTACCTCATCTATAGACATCACAGAACAAGGTAACACCATGGCATACATCAAACCGAGAGGGGTTGTCACCTTCACAGGACTCCATTTTGTATATTTCACACCTACCAGTAGTGTGGGCCTGGCGGGCTTACACCTTTATTTCTACTTACCGTAGTGTGGTGTATTTTCAGCGGGCCCAAGCGTACAATACCGAGCTCACAAGAAGTTTGGCGATCGTCGGGAAAAAGTGATCAGTGCGAGGACCTACTTTTATGAAGACGAAGCTCACTGTGATGAGAATTTAAAAATATTCCTGAATTGTATCGATGCCGTCTCAGGTAAGGAATTGTATTTCTCACACACCCATGGGAGATAACTCTGTCCAATAAATGTGATAGTATAATCACTGCAAAGAAATATTATTGTCTTGCAAATGTTGATGTAAACAATTTATTATTATTATTATTATTATTGGTGTGGACTGACAATAATACTAGTAGTTGTTTTGTTTGATGAGGAAATTTATTTGTTGCAGATGCCACAGAGAAATCAGGTCTGGCAGCCATTAAATTGACAGCACTAGGACGACCACAACTATTGGTAAGGGAAGTCATATTAATTGTCATCACACTAAGACAAGCTTGTATATGGACTATCGTCCCAGTACAAGTAGAATATTTAGAATATTTAGAATATTTAGAATGGTGATCGATGATTATCAGTCGATTATCAGTCGAGTGCAAACAAGTCCGAGTCAGGCATTTATATACAGTTGGAACAAGTGGCTCTAAGTGCCAACTATAACAAAGCCAAAGTAATGTCCTAAGGTCCGAAGATGCAGACGCTTCTGATAATGGAAGACCCTCGTGGAAGAGAAAGCTCATTTTACACTCGATATCAAGCCCCTGTTTCACGACGGCCTCCTATTTTGGAGCTTCTAAACCAGTCCTAAAAGTTATCGCCTCATAACAAGTGTTTCACGACGACGTCACAAGTCATATCCCTTCCTAAATCGACACCTAACTTTAGGAGGTGATAAACTGAGTCATAAAGTTATAGGAGATCCTAAATTTAGGATGTCGTTGTTGTCTGGAAGAACATGAGAACATGTCTCTATCCAAACTCTTGAAGTGCTTTGTTATCGTTAAACAAACTCATCCAATGTTGGTATATGCCAAATTGGACGTGTTTGTGTGTGTGTTGCTTCAGCTGCAGATCTCGGAGGTATTGGTGTCCATACGTAACTTTTTTGAGAGTATCGCCGGCACGGAGGGGAACATCACCACACGGACTGTGAAGCGAGACCAATTCCTGGAGGCTCTGGACAGAATGAACATCCGTCTGAGTCGTGACGAGTCCAAGAAATGGTTCTCCGTATTGGATGTCACAAACGATGGGTAAGGACGGGTGATGGCAGACATTTTCCGCAGAAATCCACTGATTCATTTGACCAGGGATCCATTTATTTGCCCTGGACATGGCTTGGGGCCTGCAGGCTTGTTTTCCACTGAAATAACAATTGTCTGTTGCCATGGTGAGGATGGGTAATGATAGTGTGGATAGTAAAGATAGTGTGGATAGTAAGGATAGTGTGGATGGTTAAGGATAGTGTGGATAGTAAGGATAGTGTGGATAAGGATAGTGTGAATAGTAAGGATATTGTGGATAGTAAGGATAGTGTGAATAGTAAGGATAGTGTGGATATTAATGATAGTGTGGATATTATGGATAGTGTGGATATTATGGATAGTGTGGATAGTAAGGATAGTGTGGATGGGTAAGGATAGTGTGGATAGTAAAGATAGTGTGGATGGGTAAGGATAGTGTGGATAGTGTGGATAGTAAGGATGGGGTATGGGTAAGGATGGGGTATGGGTAAGGATGATATGGAATATCAACAGAGAAAACATTATTCACCACAGCTCAAATCAAAATGTCTCCATCCACTGAGATTTCCTTCTCAGATTTTCAGTGGATATAATATATGTATTGATGTATTTCTTAATATTTTAGCCAATTACATTGCAGCCATGTTTTGTTTTGCTTTTTGTTTATGCAGGGAGTTTGACTTATTAGACTGGGAGAACTTGTTGGAGATGAACATGTCTCTATCCAAACTCCTGCAGGTGTCCAATATCAAGGTAAGCTATATTGTTTCATAAATATGATAAACTGACTGGTTGGCTCAGAGTCGGTATATGTCTGTGTGTGTGGTGTCCATGTTCTAAAGTCCTTAGATCCACATTCCTCCAAGCCACCAAGCTGTAAAATGGGTACCTGGTAGGATTGATGAGATGGAATTGTGAATGTGAACCTTCTAGTGCATTCAATGGCAGCTTGGATTGTATACTTCCCAGGAAGTGAAGAATGTGAAATGACTTGACTGGGGTAATGATAATGTAGCGCTTTGAACATGCTTCGCATGGATATATAGCACATTATAAGTGGACTACTATTATTATTAATATTATTCATTGCATTAATTGAGATTCCAGTGAACTTGCATCATCAGTAGTCTACAAGCAAAACATGTAAGTCGTAACTGAGTGAAATGGTCTAGTTTTCTAAACACTAATTAGCGGTGGGTGGTAGCGCAATGGTAGAATGTTTGGACTTCGTAAGCCAAAGGCACCGGGTTCAAATGCTGTCCCAGAAAGCCGGATTCAATGTTTCTGAAAGTTATCTTTCTGACATGATACTGATAGGATGTGCTGTCTGTGCTGTGGCAATACAGTTATCATCCTTGGTCCGTCAGTACCAGCCAGTGCTCGCAGGTTTACTGCAACATTCAGTGCTATGGGTGTTGCGGGTGGTATGGTACCACAAGTCTATGCTATTGCTGTACTAGCCACCTGCTAGTATATTTTTTGGTTAAACAATATAAAATCTAAATTTTTTCATTACTTTGCTTTCCTTCTTACTGAATATTTTACTTAATTCTTGAAGTGCTTTGTTATCGTTAAAAACGCTATTTGATAGTATATTATATTTGATTCAATGGTATTATTGTTCATTAGCTTTTAAGTTACACCAATTAGTGCTTTTAAAAATCCTACTCATTGTAAGGCTTTTGTTTCATGTTGTACATAATTTACATATAGTTGTGGTGCGGGTGGTAGCACAGTGGTAGAGCATTTGACTTTGGACCCAGAGGTTCCAGGTTCAAATCCCGCCCTGGGGGCCCAGTATCAATGTTCGCGAAAGCTACCTTTTTGACATGATATTGATAGGATGCGCTGTCTGTAGAGTGACAATGCAGTTATCATCCTTAGTCGCAGGTTTACTGCAACACTCAGCACTACGGGTGTTGCAGGTTTCCTTCTGCCCTAAACTGACAAGCCGTGATAAAAGTGAAATAATCTTGAAAGCTGATCTAAACCCAAATGTAATAAAACCCCATATACTTGTATTGTCAGTCCGGTTTAGTACTGTTTTATATGTTATATGTTTTATACACCCAGTCTTCTTTTATTATCTCTCTAATGCATAGCAAATTCCCCCAGAGGGTAATAAAGTCTTATCTTATCTTATCTAGTTCTGCTGTGTGTTACAGACTGGTGAGTCGACTTCTCTGGTGAGCGCTCTCAGTGAGGAGGAGGTGGCTCAGATGAAGAACATGCTGAAGAGAGTCAATGAGTTAGTGCGGGTCAGTATGCCGAGTCAATCAGTTAGTTAGTGCGGGTCAGTATACCGAGTCAATCAGTTAGTTAGTTAGTGCGGGTCAGTATACTGAGTCAATCATTTAGTTAGTTAGTGTCGGTCAGTATACTGAGTCAATCAGTTAGTTAGTGCAGGTCAGTATACCGAGTCAATCAGTTAGTGTGGGTCAGTATACCGAGTCAATCAGTTAGTTAGTGTGGGTAAGTATACATAGTCAATCAGTTAGTTAGTTAGTGTGGGTCAGTATTCTGAGTCAATCAGTTAGTTAGTGCAGGTCAGTATACCGAGTCAATCAGTTAGTTAGTGTGGGTCAGTATACCGAGTCAATCAGTGAGTTAGTTAGTGTGGGTAAGTATACATAGTCAATCAGTTAGTTAGTGTGGGTCAGTATACCGAGTCAATCAATTAGTTAGTATGGGTAAGTATACCAAGTCAATCAGTTAGTTTGTGTGGTTAGCAGGGCACAATTTAGCAACTAATTTGGGAGCCATGGCAACCTAATTTTGCGGCTAGTATTTCACTTATTTTAAGTGTTTTTGGTTCTTCAGGAGCCAAATGGCTCCTTGGAAAATGTTCTAACTTTGAGGCCTTGTCACTATACCTAGAGTCGATGAGTTTGTGCAGGTCAGTATACGAGAATCAATCAATTAGTGTGGGTCAGTATACTGAGAGTCAATGACGTAGGTTGGTACAGTATACTGGGAGTCAATGACTTAGTATGGGACAGTATACTGGGAGTCAACGAGTTAGTGTGGGTCAGTATACTGAGAGTCAATCAGTTAGTGTGGTTCAGTATACTGAAAGTCAATCAGTTAGTGCATGTCAGTGTACCACAACACTATTCAACCCTCAATAAACATGTATTATCACAGATAATATATAGTGCTTTGACTTTGAGCATGCTTTCAAGTGTGGATTTGGTACATCATAAATACATATAATATTTTTGTTATTAAGATTATTATTGATTATTTAAATTAAACATTGCTGTCACACACTTGCTATTTTTATTATTTAAAATGTTATTATTATTATTATTTTTATTATCATTGTTATTGTTATTATTATCATTATTATTATTAAAAAGTTGATGTCAAACTGTTGTTTCCACAGTATGCGTCTGACAGAGAGGTGCGTGTCATGATAGATGCGGAGCAGACGTACTTCCAGCCAGCCATCAGTCGACTGACCATGGAGATGATGAGGAAGTTTAACAGGGAGAGAGCCGTCGTCTTCAACACCTACCAGTGCTACCTCAAGGTCAGACGCTTCTTCCAAGATGCTAATTAATGCATTGAGCTCTCCTCTAGCCATCCATGCAGACCATAAGCTACTTTGTGTGAACATACCCATATAGAAAGTAGCTTATTATCAGCAGGGAAGACTAGAGGATTTTTGAGATATCGGTGGTAGTGCAGTGGTAGATCGTCAAACTTCGGAGCCAAAGGTCCTGAGTTCTAACCTGCGCTGGGGACAGCATCACTGTTCGCAGAAATTACCTTCATATCACGATCATGATAGCAATACTGTCTGTTCTGTCACAGTGCAGTTATCATCTTTGGTGTGTCAGTATCAGCCGATGTTTACAGGTTTATGCAAAACATTCAGTGCTACAGGTGTTTCAGGGTTCCTCCTGCCATAAGCTAACAATCTGTAATATGAATGAAATAATCTTGAAAGTGGGTCTCAACACCATTTCAAAGCATTTCAAGAACACTGTTTTTCCGGTTGCGACGTAAAGCACCAATTCATTCATTCATTGTTTTCCAGTCTGCCTTCAGTAACATTACACTGGATTTGGATTTAGCAAGGAGGGAAGACTTTTACTTTGGCGCCAAGTTAGTGAGAGGTGCCTACATGCAGCAGGTATGGATGATTACTTTAGTGCTGTGATGATTACTTTAGTGCTGTGATGATTACTTTAGTGCTGTGATGCTTATTGGTTCAAATTGGTTATCATCATATATTTCTGAAGATGTCCATCCTTTCATTCCTAGACCATGCACATGATACTGGCCTCCATTACAGATATTGCGATCAAACTATACATAGACACCACCTGTCTGTTTGGATCTTTGATGCTTTGGTTGAGATGTTGCATTGTGTTCTGTGATTGTTACATTGTGTTGTGTGTTTGTTACACTGTGTTGTGTGTTTGTTACATTGTGTTCTGTTTGTTACACTGTGTTCTGTGTTTGTTACACTGTGTTCTGTTTGTTACATTGTGTTCTGTTTGTTACACTGTGTTCTGTGTTTGTTACACTGTGTTCTGTGATTGTTACATTGTGTTCTGTATTTGTTACACTGTGTTCTATTTGTTACATTGTGTTCTGTTTGTTACATTGTGTTCTGTTTGTTACACTGTGTTCTATATTTGTTACTTTGTGTTGTGTTTTTGTTACATCGTGTTTTGTGTTTGTTACATCGTGTTCTGTATTTGTTACACTGTGTTCTGTGATTGTTACATTGTGTTCTGTGTTTGTTACACTGTGTTGTTTGTTACATTGTGTTCTGTTTGTTACACTGTGTTCTATATTTGTTACATTGTGTTCTGTGTTTGTTACACTGTGTTGTTTGTTACATTGTGTTCTGTTTGTTACACTGTGTTCTGTGTTTGTTACATTGTGTTCTGTTTGTTACATTGTGTTCTGTTTGTTACACTGTGTTCTGTGTTTGTTACACTGTGTTCTATATTTGTTACTTTGTGTTGTGTTTTTGTTACATCGTGTTTTGTGTTTGTTATACACACTGCTGGACAGTGTTCTGTGTTTGTTACAGGAATGTGATTGAGAGACATTGTGTTCTGTGTTTGTTACACTGTGTTCTGTGTTTGTTACATTGTGTTCTGTTTGTTACATTGTGTTCTGTGTTTGTTATACGAGCTGCTGGACAGTGTTCTGTGTTTGTTACACAAATGTAATCTGGAGGCAGTGTCCTGGTGGAGATGTTACACTGTGTTCTGTGATTGTTACATTGTGTTCTGTGTTTGTTACACTGTGTTCTGTGATTGTTACATTGTGTTCTGTAATTGTTACTCTGAGCTCCGTGTTATAGGAACGTGAGCGGGCAGCCAGCGTGCAGTACGAGGACCCAATCAACGCCGACTACGAGGCCACGACCACCATGTACCACAGTGTCCTGGTGGAGGTGTTGCGTCAGATTCAGTCCAGAGACCGCGGCAAGATCTCCATCATGGTGGCCAGTCACAACGAGGACACAGTCAGGTTCACAGTAGAAAAGTCAGTAGCCATTATTCAGGTGCTGTTTAATATTTATTAGAGGGCATTATGTTGTTGATCCAAAGTTTAAGCAATAACAGTTATAAATTTGTATATAAGATGTATTAGAAGCTGTTATAGAAGATTTATCTAATGTGGTGGGAATCTAAGCAAAGATTGTAATCAGATTGGTTTATCTACAATATATTGTGCGACGGAATTGAGAAAACAAATATGGAAAGTTATATCTATAGGTGTTTTATTTTCAGGTTATGGCCATTTTTTTCTCTCTCTCTACTTTATAACATGAGACTAGATATACTGGACATTCTACAAGTATTAATATACAATTCTGCTAAAATATTTATCCCATTTTTATATTCATATCATTGCATAGTGGTGAAAGCTTCCCGCTCTGGTGTAAAACAATAATGCACTTACTCACTTGTTCATAAATGGAAGCTAAATATTAATATTCTTTTTAATATGCTCAATATTTTCAAGTATTTTCTTTTACAATAAATCATAATTTATTATACATTTTGCATATTTTCAATTTTGATTTACAAAGTTCCACAATGTAGATAAACGACAAAATAGGCCATGCAGCATTGTGCATGAGAAAACGACACCATTGTTTTCAGAGCAGCAACAAATGGTCAAATTCCTATTACAATCAGGGCTCCAGTTTGTCGATGTCTCACCGCCATGTCGACTGGTTCCTGTCTGCCTTCTAAGACCACTATCTCACAGAGCTAGCACTACAAAGGTGGCCAGGAACCAGGGTATCTGGGTCTCAGACAAGGAAATATATCTTACCATTACATGTCGAGCACAGCACATGAGTTAATATTTTAATCTTTTCTTTTTTCGATGTCTTAGCATATAGCATATAGATATGCAAAACTGTTTTGTAAATTGTAACTAATTTGTGCAAAAAGGTAATATTGTCCGTTTATGTATGTGGTAAATTTCTTGGGCTGTATAGTGCAGTTGGTATAGCATGTTATACAACAAATCTGATGGTTTATTTGATTCTATCCATGCGTCACATTAAACATTTAGTGGATAACAGTTTCCTATGCATTTCGACAAGGATTCCGTGACTATCCTTACACTTGTGTATTGTCACCATTCTTAGTTAATCTGTGGGTCATCCTTGATCCTTGTAGGACTTGCAACAACATATACTACATTACTGAAATACTGTGACATTAAACATAAACTCACAGACTTTATATTTGCTATTTCTTGTCGTGGATCCCATTCCACAGAATGATAGTGTGCATCAACTTACAGTTATCAGTGCTATGATCGTTCTGTGTCATATTTGTTTTTACAGATTCTGTATATTTTATTGAGTGCGTTTAACCCTCTCTCTGCTGGATTAGGCACATGCACTGTTCTTTAGGGCATCTCCAGGTTGCCTCCAGCATGGAGAGTCAATTTCTGGATCATTCCATCTCTGTGCATTACTGTTTGGCAGGATGAAGGAATGGGGAGTGAGACCAGCGGATAAACTCATCTGTTTTGGACAGCTGCTGGGCATGTGCGACCAAGTCAGCTTCCCGCTAGGTGAGTGGACAGTCATTTTCTAGAGGTATGACAATTTTCTGCAGATCCGCGGAAATCTGCTGATTTCATTTTCAAGGGGTCTATTTATTTTCCCTGGACATTGTTTGTTTTCAACTGAAATCACAATTGTCTGTTGCAATGCCTGTCTTTAACCCTCTCCCAGCTGGATTAGACGGGTACAGGTCTTTAGGGCAGTTCCGGTTGCCTTCAGCATGGAGAGGGTTAAACATGAAAATATTGACAGAGCATAACAGAACCGTTATTTAATTCATGTCATGCTATTTTATATGAAATGAGGTTATTTTGTTTTTTCTCATAAAGGAATAGATATTTATGATACTAGCAGTTGGACAAAGTTATGTTTGAATTGTTATGGAAGATTTACAATGTTTCATTACAATGAATAGCAGAAAATATATGATTGTTTTTTAGAACATTACAGATGCCTATGACCATAATTATTTGATTCCCTGTTTTATGGATTTTTCTGTGATAATTTTGGCTCGGGCTGTGGAAAATATAAATAAATATAATTTGATATTTTGGCCAGTCGGTCAGGTCCAATAGAAAAATAATAATAATTGGAGATTATGAATTGTCGGTTGATAGAAAATAAATATAATTGTCAATAATTGTAATAAATAGAGGATACTTAACTGTGTTTCTCAAATATCACAAAAAGGTTTACTGTTGGCAAGAACTCCGAATGTCTAACAGCGTAGACAGCTAGTGTGTGTGTTTTGTACGAGATGCACATCTGAAAACATGGAAATGTTAAAAATTTAGCAAGCGCTGTCATTAACTATATGTACGATTACTGAATCAATCAACCAATGACAACTGCCCAACGACAGGTAAATCAGTGTTTGTAGTATAATAAAAGCCAGTACACATAAATTGTTCATATTTAAACGCACTGTTATCTTCAAAGTACTGCTTTTCAATAGCAGTAATTATTATAAATTAAACTTTTGTTATACATATTTACCAGTAGGAAATCAAATTGGCTGTAACTTTGTCAGCGGATCCGTAAATCAGGGAATCAAATAACTATGGCAGATGAAAGATAATAAATCTTGACCATAATGGTGGAGTGCTTCTATCTCAGGTCAGGCCGGGTATTCAGTTTACAAGTATGTCCCATTCGGTCCTGTTGAGGAAGTCCTGCCATACTTGTCCCGCCGAGCCATGGAGAACAAGGGCATTATCAAGAAAGTGAAGAAGGAGAAGCGCCTTCTAGCAAAAGAGTTTTGGAGAAGGCTGAAGGGGGGACAACTCTTCTATAAGCCAGATGTCAAGTAAAAGTTGCTGCATCGTTTGTGTGGGCGTTAGCGAAGACCTGAATGGTCGTGTTACTGTTGTTGGTGTTACTGAGTTGTTAATAGATCCCAGATGAAAACACGAACAATATCTATAATTTGTGATCTCAATTTCTGTGTTATGATTTAAACATTTTATTGCAGTACCCACAAATGGATTGGTGCAAAAGCCAGCATGGGTTGTATGAGCACCACTCCCATTACGAAATTCAAATTTAACAAACGTACATGTAATAACATCACATGATAATAAATAGAACATCTATAGAACATATTATTTCTATTATCAAGGTCAATAACATGATTAATACAATTGACCATATGTAAAGTAGTAACAAGAATTCATCAATTGCACAATTAGATAGCTAGCTTTAATATTAAAAGTTAATCTATTGGTGAGAATCTGCCCGATTTATTAATGAAATAATGCATAGATTTTAGAATGTTGTGATTGATGTGAATTGAAAGCAGACGATTTCCGTAAAGAGCCGAATTTAAATCATATCCTTTCTTTTTTATAAACATAGCAGTTCATTCTCTAATGAGCATATTTTGAACAAAAGAATAACGTCACATGGTTTTGGAAGCTTGGCCACAGGAGGAGGAGGCATCAGTAGATAAATGTCTACAAAAAGTTTACGTATTAAATCTCTACCTCAAGGATGTCGCGTATGGGTGAAATATTCCCGCTGCAACGTAAAGCACTAATTCATTCATTCCTAGACGAAGGCGGACGTGTATTATCTGACCATTTTATGCCTAGTGTTTGGTATGTGCTTAAAATTTCCCACTGTGGGTATGTTTTGAACATCTTGCGATAGTGAATTTCACAAATGTATGGAAGATGGTAGAAATGAATTACAGTATAGTTTTGTATTGCATTTAATTTCCTGTCTGACATCGACATTTCTAGAGTCTGGTATTAGCATTAGAGACTAGATCTGAAAGTTATGGAGGAACAGCACTTGGAATCTTCCAAGAGTGATATTTTGGTTTTTCGATTGTTTTCTATATGATTGTTATTGTCTATAGGAGGAGATTGTTGTGTTTTGTTTCCTTCATATTACTATGTTGGCACAACGATTGCTTGAGATTACTTGTTATTTTCCTGAAGAATGCAAGCTAGGTGTTGGGCGATGAATTATGACAGAACAATTACAAGATCATTTGGGAACAATTTGATATGAACATGTAATAGCGTCATAATATATGGAAGAGGCTTGTTCGAATCTCATTTGGTATTTTTGTGTTCATTTTCTTGAACCACATCACACTACAAGTGTAAGTCCATTGCATAAAACACTGTTATGGCTACAATACTTGAGGATATGATTAGCTAAAACTATTGTAGGGATAAAAGTGGTTAATGTAACCAGACATACATTTGTAGCGAGTTCTGAAAATTTGACTTACAATCAATTGTAGCTACAACTGTTCTGTCCCTCATGAAATAATGTTATTTGCACTTGCTGAAGGTCTGGTTTTATCTTCTGTTTATTCTTCACTATTATATTTCTACTGTTTTACTGATCTCCACAGGTTATTATATTAACCTTAGTATTTTTTGTCATATCATGTATCAACAAAATACTTAAAGGCATACAATCACATATTCAGTACATGCACTTAGCATACATATATAATCGCTTTTGTATCTCTAAATATCTTTTCCCCACTGTAGGATAGGTAAAATTTCATTGCAGTTTACATTTCCACTAATCAGTTTGTAATGAACTAATATCTCAATTTTCTATAATCTAATAGACTAAGAGGGATAACTCTAATCATTGAACATGGTCAACATAGCCTTTCACGACTACTGGTACCAATAAAACTACTAACTCTACATATTAAAAAATCATAAAATATGAAAATATTGAAAACCAGTGGGATATGCGGAAAATGTAGCTTGTTACCCAATATTCTTGTGTAGACACATCAAGTATACATACTTTCATGTAAATGTAATATGTAAACAAACCCGTGATTGTATGCCTTTAAGACATATTACAACCATGACCGTAATCAATGTTGGAATGACATTGCTGCTGATATTCCAGCCTTTATCAGCGGTACATTGGCACTGAATTGTTGATTGTTTATTTATGGTGAATACCCAATTTGTCTATCTCTTTTAATGATATTAACACAATGAGCAATTACTAGAATGATTAAAAATTGTTTTGTTAAAGGGACATACCCGGTAAGTGTGAGTATGAAGAATCTCAAAGCTTTCAACATATTATCAAAGTTATTTTGCATATAAATATATTTACATCTTTCTCTTGGATATATTATATCATATTTTATTTACTATGTTATATATTTAAGTTGTATATGTTTGCTTATTTTGTTATATGCAAGATTCATTTTATTATTACTAGGTGAACTATGTTAAATCAGACTATTTATAGTTTTACATTTATTATTGATTATTTGTTGTTCCTAAAAAATATATATTCTCAGCCATAAATCACTGATTGTACACTATAATATACAGAGTTTTATCTAGATTGTATTGAATTTATTGTGTGAATATAGAATATTGACATCCACTGTTTACAGTTGTGTATATTTCCATTTGATGGAATAAATCATGACTTGAGAATTTGTTTTCTTAATACTATCAATATTGTAAGTTGTAGCGGTGTCACAAGGGGTATGTGTTTTTATATGAATTTTGTGTATAGATTATAAAAAGTATAAGTGTTTTTATGCATCACAGATTTTAAAATCTATTGCGACATGTTTCCATCTGCCATTGAAATACATAGTCATCTCTTGAAGATAGAAGAACAGACTCACAGGTGATAGGGCGACTTTCCAATGTTTTTGTTTTGTTTTTGTTTTGTTTTTGTTTTGTTTTTGTTTTGATTCAATTGGGGTTTAGATCCGCTTTCAAGATTCTTTCACTTATATCACGGCTTGTCAGTTTAGGGCAGGAGGAAACCTGCAACATCCGTAAACCTGCACAAGACCAAGGATGATAACTGCATTGCCACTCTACAGACAGCGCATCCTATCAATATCGTGTTAGAAAGGTAACTTTCGCGAACATTGATGCCGGGCCCCTGGGGCGGGATTTGAACCTGGAACCTTTGGCTCCGAAGTTCAACTGCTCTACCACTGCGCTACCACCCGCCCCTCCAAACAAGTAGCTTATGGTCAGCAGTAGGGGTGGGGTGTAACAACTATCGATAGATTGTGATTGTGAGTGGTCCGATAGCACTACATCGATAGTAACTTGAACTATCGATTATTTCCATCGATAGTACCCTAAACTATCTATGCGGTAGTTACTAGAGTGTACTATTTTTAAACACTAAGACCAGAATAGTTGAAAATATTTGCGCATTTCATCAATATATAAATACATTTCATATGCGAAAGTGAGGTTCGATTGTGCACGAAAGGTCGTATGATTTTTGTCTTACATTTGATTTATATCGGTCACTGTCATTACAAAAATACCAGTTAAATATCTGCATTACCCACTGATTACAGACGTGTAACAAATAATGATGAATGACAGGTAAACTACGGGTATCCATCTTTAAAAGACTTATAGTTTTTATAACAATAGTATCGCAATGCTTGCAATAGTAGAATTTGACTCAACAGTCGCCCCTAGTCAGCAGCCATGTACATTAGAAGAATGTCGAGCTATCCAGTGACAAATTAATGCCTTTGATCTCGACTACATCACTGCACAAGCCGCACAATGTTAAAGGTATAAACCGAATCCTATGTAAAATGTATAGAAAAGAGACAAAATCATGGAAATTTGAATTTCCATTGGAAATTTAGCAAATATGTAAAAGTGAAAGAAGTGGGGAGAGAGGATATGTATGTCCTATGAACATGTAATAATATGATATTTATATTTTAGATATTCAATAATAAATATTAGAATAGCGTGACAATCTTTGGGAGCATTAAAATAACAAAGCCATTTGTAGCGTTCTTTGTGCAAAGGCATGTTTGTTGTTTTGACTCCTTGGAAGTAGCTTCCGGTTTTACGGAGTAAAGCTACCGGCAAGAACCTTTCATCAATCAAAATATTTTAATTTTATTTCTCTTGTTAACTAACTGCATTAGAACTGCATTAGAAGTAAAGTAGAATTATTTATTCTTTAAACTGAATTTGTATTAGACTCTACTGATATTTATTTTCAACGAATCCGCGTGAAGCCGACTGGTCTTGTGCAAAAATCCGAGGGCGGCTAGTTGACGTCAGATGAGAGTTGGGGAAATGTTGCGGAAACCTGTCGATCGACGAGGAAGCTTTTGTTTTGTGCTTTACGATATTGGAGACGTTTGGACATGGTTTTTAAGAAAAGCAATGTTTATTCAGATTCTTTCAAGGTTGGCGTTCTACTGATGGAAGTTCGGCATAAAACTTTGCTAGACGGAATCTTCTGAGATGACCCATCACAGCTGAACAACGCACTCAAAATGTAGGTCAAATGTCTAAGAAATGTTTTACTTATTACATGCAATCTCAACCTCAATTTCACTTTCTTGCAACATAAACTTAATAAGCACGTGTTATTTATTTCGTTTCAATTCATGGTTCGATTGGTTATTTATCTGTAGTCTAATCGTGTTGCTTGTTTACAAAAACCGTTCACACGGATTCAACTGGCTTCGCCATTTTTATCGACAGTGGCCGAAGCGTTCCGATGAACTAGGGGTCAAGTGTCTGTTTTGATAAACAACACTCGTCTCGAGTATCACCTTTTTTAGATGCTGCAACTGATCTAATATTTTCTTGGGTTATTGAACTACTGTTTTCATTTTCGATCAAACTTTATCTAACATTTTAAACGTTTTGCCCTTCATAAAAGAAATCTAAAATGACGCATGACTGATCAGAGAAAAGGAAGTTCTTTCCTCGGGAACGTTTTCTGGAGAGTGTACTTCCCCCTGTGAGTTCCGTAGCGAGTTAAAATAGTGTTATGATGTAATTTCTGTGAATCCATAGATGGCACGTCTAAACTAAAGTTTTTATTACTTTATTGTTGGACACATTTTAGATGGTCCTGTTGCTTTCAGTTGAAAAGCCATGATGAGACTGAGAGCGCCCTACACGATGAGAGCCCACTCTTGTCAAGTTACCGATACCATGACTTACTGGACCGTTCCAGGTTCATCACAGGCGCTAAATATTATCCAGATCTAGCATCGACTGTGATAACTTGGTAAATAAATGTTCTTGAAGTTAAATGTTAGAAATAGAGTATGGTCTGGTCATTGGTCAGCTACTAAATTTTGGTCACATATTTAAAAGAAAATGTGTTTGACCTAATTTCAGGTACCTGACCTGTGACCCAGGACCTTATTCTATATCTCGTGTTATATATTTATTGTTTATCTTGAAAAGTTGCATTGATGATATGCATAGATTGAAGTGGTTTCACTAGGTGCCCGCGACAGACAAATCTGTCCACCTATTGCTATAATTTTGCCTTCTACTTTCAATCTTGCTGATGCAACTTTGTAGTACAGTTTTTACCCTCCTACTGGTTAAGTAACTATGCAATGTCAGGCTATTCTTTTTAACTGGGATGGAGTACACACCTCACTTTGTTGCAAAGAAATTGATATATCAATTCAAACATAAGGTTAACACTCACAATCTGCCGAAACGCAATTGATGTCGACAACCTAATTTCAAACCAACTGAGCCCTATCCATGTAGCTAATGATAAGCACAATATGAAATATAGAACCAGTCTGGCGCTCCGATGGTGCACTGGCATGGTTTCTATCTAGGTCAACATTATCCGCTTTTAATTCTCAAACTAAAGACTTTTTTTTTGTGTAATGAAAATCAAAATCAGTTTATAACTAAATTTTCATGTAATTTTGATGGATTACACCCCTATAAATATAGTACTTTTTAATAAATGCATGCCACTTAACAGATGACAAAACTGCGGCTTGGACGGTTTAATCCGAAACTAGAAAAATCACTTTCAACACTGAGCATGAATTACCAGACAAACCAGCACTACTTGGATCTAACATTTATTCATTATTGGCTATTAATAGTATGTATTATCTTCGGATTACTGCATTTTGAAAAATTATTGCGCCTACAAATTAGCATACTCACTCAAAAATCAACACACATTTTTACAACTATAATATTTCAGGTCGAGCAGTTTAGTCGTTGAAATAAAAGTTATAAAACAAACGCAAAACTTATAATGTCATTGTATTTGAAAAAAATCCTGTTAAATAAATGGATAAATATTCAAAATAGCTCAATTTAAAGTATGTGCTGTATAGTGTATTCCCGTGAATGAATTTTATGTATGCCACTGGTCCGTATCCAGCATTGATCCTGAATTTGGCAAACAACTGTATGATGTATGTAGGTCTTTTGTCTCTTACTTTTTCCACTCTGCCACCAACCGATTCTACTGAAACCACTGGATTGTACATTTTGAAGCAGGAAAACCATTCATAAAAATCAGTTAGTTGAATTAGTACATATTAATGGCTGTGATGTAAGAACATGATTATTTAATAAATTAATATATTTAAGATCTTACTTATTTTTATGATATCACTGTTATTATTTATTGGTTCATATTTTAAAACTCAAACTTATTCTGTGCATTCTCTTTCAGCAAAATGCCACCCAATGCATCATCCACAAACAAAAAGCGAAAGCTGGAAGATTTAATTGAAGATGAGACGTACGGGTCACAGCGTCAATCCATCCTCAACATATCCATGTTCAAGTTGAAAGTCGAACCCAAACGACGAGTGGAACCAAGTCTTCGTCGTAACATCCTCATTCTGAACACCCTGAAACACATTGAAACTGAGCTGGAGATGGAAGGGGTGTGCTTCTCCACAGCAAACACGTCGGCTTTGAATCCTACGTTCATCGAACTGGACCTCGATCAGTTGCCCGATTGCAATCCAAATCCAGTTCTTCACCCGCCTCTTGCAAGTCACCTGATGCCTTTGGTTGCCATGGACGGACCTCCTTCACCTATGCCTAAACAAGTCGTTCAAGACATGGAAAATATGGACACTACTACTATTAACGATGCACCCGAGAAGACAGTGTTAGATTTGGTGCCTTGTAAATTGACTTCATTGTACACTCCTGTGTCGAAAACTTCCAGGACACCTGTAGAAGATGCTAACAACAACTTGTTGCCACCATTCTCCACTTTCACTTCCAACCCCTCACTGTTGTCATCAGCATCAACATCCCCGTGGGGATCATCATCCTCCTCATGGGGTGAGGACGCATTCGGAGACATTGACGTCAGTGTGTGCGACGTTGACATCTACTCAATTTCGTCTGCAATGAAACTGACTCCACTCAGTGCTGAGGAGGTTCTCCACTCCTTCCCTAGTGCTTCTGGACTTGCCAGCGACCCCAGCCCATCCATCATAAACTCTCAGTGTGGGTCATCGTTTAGGAACGAAAATGTCATGGACGAGCTGGATAATATCATGCAGATTCTCGTGGGGATGTGATTGAAAACAGTTGTTTATCACTGTCGAGTCGCTGCATAAAATAGATTAGTCACAGACAATACGACTATTTTTACATATTTTTACAAGCATTACTGGCAGATGTCGGGTTAATTTATTGCGCATCTTTATATTTGCGTGTGATCATTTAATGACTGGTCATATCTGTATAGATTTCAGTTATTTATTAACTACCGCCATGCTTTAAAGCATCACCAGCAGACATTGTTGTCTGCATTTTCCAACTATGTATTTTCATGAGCCCTGAGAGATTCATCAACCAAATTTTGTAAAAGGCGCCAGTTCCACTCATATCATTGGTTGTGATGGTTTCTGTTTTGAGCCATTTTACAATTAATATAGATCATCCTTTTCAAAATTTTGATACAGTTTTACTCGATGATGGCCATATATTTTAGAGCATGAGCATGGACATATACTGTGACAGTCATGGACATTGTTGGATGATGTGTGTGACACTATGTAAGTGAAGATAATTTATGAATTTTACCCATTGCCAAGTGTAGTGTAAAGTAAATTGAATCTTGTGTGGATTGCAACATTACTTACCAACCAAAAATTAATGGTATGGTAGACAGGAGTGCAAGTGCAATTTCATGGGCTTCATTGCTCACTTCATTGCTTAGCAATCAACATCAATAATTACTTGTATGAGATTTGTGTACACGGTTGTGTTTATATTGAGCTCCATACCACCACCATTTATCGCTGCAATTCTTCACCACAGTGATCGTGATGTGATGTTACAGTTTTGTTTCATAGTTGAGCCTTTTTACTTACTAATGGTGGTCATGGTATGTCATGCACACAGATGAATAGTGCTACATATGATAGTATGAATTCTGTTCATCATTCATTGTTTATTTTAATATGCATCTTTCCTAAAGTTGTACTTTTCAGCCTGCTAATTTTTTTAATACAGCAAAATTTTGAATAATCAAATATCAGATAATTTTCAGACTGATTTTGAAGCCTTTTCGAAACAAGGGAAACAATTTTGAAAATGCACCTTCATTTGATCATTTTATTTACATGAGTAACGAATACTACAGTAAAGATGATGTTATTGAACATGCCAAAGCCTTTTTGATATGAAATGCCAGTTTTCTCGTGTCAGATGTGTGTCATACTGTCAACTTCTTTCATTTATTGCTCTCTCTTCCTTGAACGTATTTATGATAGTGTGGTCATATTGGAAGCCATTGGTCTCTTGTGAGCTGAAGCCAGTTTATTTTGTTCAGTGAACAAATCTAGTCAAAACTTCTTATGTCACCATCTGTGATTTGTACATTTTTTTGGAAAGTTGATGCTTTCGATTTATTCTACATTTTTTTAAATGTAATAAATCATTAAAAAAAATTGCAATGAAATTCTTTGACAAGGACTACATCTGTTCATGAATAATCATGCAAACAGACTTTGTTAATTATTTATTTCCATTTGATTTTATATATTTATCTAATGAAATTGTGTTCCTATTATATAAAACTATAATACATATTGTAGTTTATTCAAATTTTATAGATAGATATTTGGAAAAAACACTTTATCCATTGTCTATATTGAATTTTTCAAAATTATTTTTCAATGTATAATTAACTTTGAGTAGTAGGTGGACTGTGACGTATAGTAATTACTACTGGCCTCGAGATTACAAAACCTTTTTGAGTATGATTTCATACTTCATACACCATATAAGATTTGAGCTTGAGCATTAAATCGTAGTAAAAATTTTTCTGTAATCTCTGGCTTCACAAATGGGTGAAAGATTCCTGCAGTGACCTTTAACTCCATAATCACATGTTCACATCTTGGGCCTGGCCTTAATCATGTTAAATGAAATATAATAAGTTGGAGTAATAACTTGTTCCTTAAGACTTGTTGGGGGAACAAAAGTTCTCAGATCTATTTTTGGAGAATATTTCGTAGACTTTTGTATTTTATACATCAGGAACTAAAGGTCAAGCTATATCATAGTGACAGGTCATAGTGACCGATGACCTCGACTTTACCTCTTCAGATTGACAGTCTGTTGTGAATATCATACCTCATTAATAATATTTCATGTACCTTTTTCACTTGTCTTGCCGTAATGCAAATAATCTGTACAGAGATATTACAATATGCAGGAATATTCTATCTACGCTCATGTTTTATCAGTTTTTCTCCAAAAATTATTTCTACTCGTTTGTTCACTATCAATTAAAAAAATAACTTTTTAGGCAGTATCTGCCTATTTAATATTCTCAGCTTACTAATAATCACAAAGCTAATTTATAGGGAAATTGTTGCTCATGTTTGGTTTGGATAAGAATGTCAATATGTTGATTAGACATTAGATATCTTCTGAGAAGTCATCACTCTTGAGAACTCGATATGTAAAAAAATCTTCCTTCGTCTATATTAGATGAAGTATTGCTGTATAATATATAAATTATTTTCATAGATGTAATGTAATACTTCATGGAAATAGTACACAGGTTACATTGGTACTGGTTGTTAACAGTTGGTTGGATTGTGTTAAAACATCACTTGTTTACATGCACAGGCAATAGCATTGTGGAATGGAAATAATTTAATTAATCTTTTTAAAAATGCTTTAATAAGCTGTGAAATGGCCATGTTGAGATTATTAATACCTGGTAAGTGGAATAGTAATGGCAATTAAAAAAAAATTCAGGTAACATCTCAAAATTTTAGTTAGTAAATAGTGTATTGCTACACATTATATTTTTTCTTCGTGTTTTAATAGAAGTAATATATTGTATGACTAGCGTTCTTGCCACGTCTGTGATATATACAGCTGTCTTGCATGTTGTATTGCAAAGTCTGTGCAAAGCAATACTTGTTATATTAATCATATTTCAATACATGTACATTGGATTCCACAACTTTGATGTGACTGCTCATTCATCATGTTCATTTCAGACATCTTCGGAATCGAATATTTATCACTAAACAAGTAGTATTTATGAAAGGTACTAAACTTGGACCAGCATTTCTATGATAATTTATTTTCACTGTTATTTTGAGAGGAATTTTGAATACAAGAGTTATGAAGTTGTGCAAATGCCTTTTATGATGCATACATGCTGTATAAATATTACAATTTGTATTTATTTTTTAACTGCCCAACGACCATAAATGAGAAATGTCCTTCCCTGGCCAAGCTTTCAAGTTAGTCGGTCGGCACATCCCGACCTGTTCGGAAGGGGGGGCGGGGCGACTCGCGAGCTTGTGTCGATCACGTTCTCCCGCCGTGTTGGGTCGCCATAGCAACCAGTCCATAACGCCAAGGTATAGAGAAATGTGGGTCGATGTTCCCAGCGGTGACTGGGAGCTGGAGCCAGTTTTCAGTTTGCACTGACGAAGGTGTCTAGCATTTTCAGTTTATAACGACGCTCGCGATGAAACGTGTTCTGGTGTGCTCGCTGTTATTGTATTTTACGATTTGGTGTAAACGATTATTTACTTTAACTTAAAATGTATATTCATGCGTCTTACAACGGAGATGTTCTATTCAGTCATATTTTTGTTCGAGCTATTTTTCTTTATGTATATATTGTAAGGTGTCTTAATCAGTTCATAAGAACAGTGACAGGTTATATTTTGTACAGCGATCAGATAGTAAAACGTGTCTAATATTTATTACATGTTCATATGTTTATCATGGGAATTGCTTTCCATAATTTGTTTTCTCTTTCTGAATTTGTAGTAGAGTATTGTATTCGAAATCCAAAGATATTTGATTACGAAGTCGTTAATAATGCGATTATTTTTTGTAAGCTTCCCATCTTTCTCATACATATTTATATACTACTCGCTCTCTTTCTTTCTCTCGCTCTCATTCCATCTCTGTCCTTCACCCTATCTCTCTCCACAGAGAGAGAGAAGAGAAAGACTCATGTATATATATAATCTATCTGTAGAATGAAAAACACTTCCAAATAAATCCCAATATCAGTATATGCATTTAGTTTGTTGCTTGTATTCATATCCTACGGAACTTTGGGCATGTCTGCTGTGGATACGGCATTCTCTGCTTCCATGGTGATCCCCTCGTTATTCCACAATTTGAATGAAGATACTTAACTTCTACAAGCTGTCGGTAGAGGATGTGCATGCATCACGGTCTGTACTATTGATCAGTGGTATACACACACACTGTTGAGTATGCCGTTATTTAAACACGCATATACCTGGTTCATCTACGGATGCAGATCTAATACTGTATTGCGTACGGTGTATAGGCCTACTCGGTGTAGCTAGGTGGGACCGGTCTTTGGAACATGTTTGTGCAATGGGGGCAATCTTAGCCTGACAGGTTCATAAACACCACAGTTCTTACATTCAGGTTTTCACTGTATTAATCCAGTTTATACTTTTTAACATTTGTTGTGAGGACTGAAGACGACTTGTTTTTCAATAGAACATCTGTCTGGAGAGAGAGAGAGAGAGAGAGAGAGAGAGAGAGAGAGAGAGAGAGAGACTCATCCAAGTGTCTTGGAATATAAAATATATCAATACGAATCTTGACATGTATTCCACCCGAGACTTTGCCGAGGATTTAATAACTCTTTCATCGACGAGTGTTGATATATTATACAAATAATTCAAAATGGCTAACACGCATGTTAGTTTGATGAATATCTCAATTTTCAACCCTGGGAGAACCAGACGATAGTATTAATGAAGTTCTCTGACAGTATGAAGAAAATTGTAAGCAATTTAGGTTCCATTAGTAGGCTAGACTATCCTTAGTCTCAGAGGGTAACATACTATTAGTAGGCCTACAGGTACCGGCCTACATGGGTATCGTTTCACGAAGCTCTACTACGAGACTAGTCAATAGCGCTCTCGAAGCGATCTTTTATACATGGGGGTCGTATACTTACGAGAGCTCTATCAAATCCCGCCCCGGGGGCCCGACATCAATGTTCGCGAAAGTTACCTTTCTGACGCGATATTGATAGGATGCGATG
>JAUTBT010012843.1:0-23477 GCA_032361225.1 Lepetodrilus schrolli
ACAAAGCAGAAAAACGTAAGTTTGAATAGATGGCTATATCTGGGGGAATTGCGGGACTATTCGAGTGTGTTTTAGAATAAGTATCGAAATAGAAAGGTACTAATATAACGAAATATAGCTCAATATATTACATATGGGTACTAATAATAACGAAATATAGCTCAATATATTACATATGGGTACTAATAGTAATGAAAATAGATGAAATCACACTAATCCTTTTAACTCTTTTATAGTCCAAAGTAATAAGCAATTTAAAAAAAAAGGTAACTACAATCACATAGACAACAATGAGATTATTCATTTTCATGAACACATAAATTTTAAACAAACTCCTAAATCACGGCTTGTATGATTGAAACCTGATTGGTACATGATTGAATGAAACATGATTGATACATGAGACCTGATTGAACCCTGGCCGTGAAATTACGAAACCTTTTCTAGTTTTTTAGTTTGTTCACAAAACCACATATAAAATCCGAGTATAAAATTGTACTCAAACGTTTCGTAATCTTGGGGCCCGATTTGTTTTTGTACCTCCGTCATTGAATATTTTGTAATTGACCAATGTATATTTCGCAAATGGCTCTTTTGGCCATTTCACTAAATTATTTGTTTTGCTAATATCAACATTAGTTATTGTACAAGCAAGTTCAATGGATGAAGACTCCATCAATGGGTGCCAGCGAGACAACTCTAGGACATAAGACAGAGGCACACAGGACAGGTACACAGGACAGGGACACAGGACAGGGACACAGGACAGGTACACAGGACAGGTACACAGGACACAGGACAGGTACACAGGACAGGGACACAGGACAGGTACACAGGACAGGTACACAGGACACAGGACAGGGACACAGGACACATAGGACAGGTACACAGGACAGGTACACAGGACAGGTACACAGGACAGGTACACAGGACAGGTACACAGGACAGGACACACAGGACAGGTACACAGGACAGGAAACACATGACAAGTGGGACTTACTCGAGGGTTATGTTAACGCGGTTCCTCCGCTTCAGAGAAGGGAACGTGAGGAAGGAGCCAGGGCTGAAGCTGCGTGTGGTCAGTCGACAGAACTGGTCGTAGGCGTGGCTGGCTGGACAGTCCTGGCAGCGGAACCCACCCTGGATAAGAGGGACACAGCGCGAGGGGGCGTGGCACAGGTGGTGAGGACACGTGGTCTCGTCGAACTTGGCCGTCTTGTTGACCTCACAGTTGGCACCTGGCAACATTCAAATTTGGGAACATGAATCTCCGCAATGATAGGGGAGAAGGAAGGGAAGCAAATCTATGTATGGATATATGCAGGAACATTCAATATTTCTGTCAGTCGTATATATTTTTCTGACAATATATGTAAATATAGGAGAGAACATTCAACTGGTGAAACATTGGCCCGATTCAATCAATTTACAAATTTCAAATTGTCCAATGCCGTGACCAGTTGGTGTCGGTGGGGACGTACCGGTGAAGGACGCAGTACACTGGCAGCTGTAGCCGGCCTCCCTGGGGAAACACTGTCCTCCGTTCTGACATGGCTTGGAGTAGCACAGGTCCACCTCCACATCACACATCATGCTGGCTTTCTGTCCTGAATCACAAACAGTGTGCATCACGCGGAGAAAACTCAAACTTGTCCTCACAGGAATCAAAATACAGGTATTGGTAATCTAAGTGAGTGAGTGAATTAGTGTTTAATGTCACAGCGGGAATCTTTCACCCATACGTGAAATCTAAGAATCTAGGGATTGAGAATATAGTGTGATTAGGATTCCATGGATTGGGAATTTGGGGAATCAAGGAATTGGGAATATAGAGATTTGGGAATTTATGGATTAGGAATATAGGAATTGGGATTCCAGTGAGTCGGAATTAAGGAACTGGAAATAATATAGTAATTTGACAAGTTAGGAATTGGACTAGGAACATATGGATTGGGAATTTATGGACTGGGAATCTAGTGAAGGAGAATTAAGCAATTGTGATTGGGAATGTATGGATTGGGAATCTAATGAAGGAGAATCAAATAATTGTGATTAGGAATTTATGGATTGGGAATCTAGTAAAGGAGAATTCAAGTAATTGTGATTGGGAATCTCGTGATTGGGAATGTAGTGAATGGGAATGTAGTGAATGGGAATATTGGCATTATGAATTTCAGTATTGGAAATTCAAGTATTCCAAGTTGATAGCAATTATTTTTATTTATTTTAATGATAGGTGCATTTCTTTCTAATACCAAAATGTGACAATACAACTCCATCAATCTTCAATGCAAGTGATAATAAGCATGATAGTTATAATAGTTATGATAATTATGATAGTAATGATAGTAATGATAGTTATAATAGTTATGATAGTTATAATAGTTACGATAGTAATGATAGTTATAATATTTATGATAGTTATGATAGTAATGATAGTTATAATAGTTATGATAGTAATGATAGTTATAATATTTATGATAGTTATGATAGTTATGATAGTTATGATAGTTATAATAGTTATGATAGTTATAATAGTTATGATAGTTATAATAGTTATGATAGTAATGATAGTTATAATATTTATGATAGTTATGATAGTAATGATAGTTATAATAGTTATGATAGTTATAATAGTAATGATAGTTATAATAGTTATGATAGTGATAGTAATAATAATTATGATAGTAATAATAGTTATGATAGTTATAATATATGATAACAAGAAGACCATTCTGTCAGTACCTGCAAAACCAACTGGACAGACACATCGGTATCCATTTTCCGGGTGAATGGGGCGGAACAGCATAGTTTCTGAGGCGATAAAGTCCGAGGCTGCTCCGAAGATAAGCGTGGACAGACAAATTTCATAGTTGTAGCACATCTCACCCACACAGAGGTTGTCGTCAAAGGGAAGGACCTGTGGAATTGAATTCAAATAAACACCTTGAATGATTTTAATAATAACATTTGAGTGATTATGTAGTTTAGCGTCACTGCAGGAATCTTTCACCTATTTTCGACGATTAATAATAACATACATATTAATAATAATATTAATAATAAAATCAGGGTCAGTGAAAACGCTTAATTAAAATTGTCAGCAAAAATTGTCAGTGAAAACGGTCACTGAAAATAGTGAAAATGTGCAATGGAAACGTCAGTGGAAATTGCCATTGGGAATGTTCAGTGAACACTTTCAATGAAAATTCTCAGTGAAAATGTTCAATGAAAACTGAGTAAGAATTATGGTTTAACCTAAACATTTAATTAAAATTAACTGTCAGTAGAAATTGACAGTGAAAATAAGTCGGAGAAAACATCCAATAAAAAAAATGGAAATGAACCATGCTGCTGACCTGTAGTGTGGACAGATTGGCCAGCATGGAGCGCTGCAGGTACACATGCTCTCGGACGTACTCCGGTGGGTAGAACAGGGCCGCGTTGCCCCCGACACTGCTGCCTTGAGTCTGCTGCACGGATACGGTGACATTGAGGACCTGCTCCACCACGTCTGTGTCATCCTCCACGTTCACCACCAACACGTGCGAGTCTTCCACGTGCAAGATGGCCGCCAGCGCATCCACGAAGAACTTGAAGAGCGGCGACAGGAACGCCTGCTCCGTCATCTTGTCCAGTCGGATGGTGACACTGTTGAGCAACATGTCCGGCGTGACCAGACGCACATACAGCTTGCAGCCAGCCTTCACCTCATTCTGGCCATCTGGAGGGACAAACCAGTGGGAGATAACTCACTGAATTACAAGCAAGGTATTCTAGTAGACTTGTTAATAGGAATTAAAATTGAACATTAGTTTAACACTATTTGTCTCAAATACTTCAATTCATTTATATACCATTTTAACTGATAAAGATGACATCAAATTATTTACAAAGTTAATAAATCTTGGATATAATTGATAAACAAAATGCACAATGTTCCAGCACTATGTTCCAGCACTATGTTCCAGCAAGCTCAATAATATATATTTGCTCACATATTTTTAAGATTTTCAGATATTAAATATAAACAATAATAAACTAAAAATAAACAATAATAAATCAGTTCCTAATCTTGTCAAGCTACTTAAACATGATAAACTAACATGCTGCCATATCATAACACACTTTTCCTTTATTTTATAGCTTTCAACTTGTTGCTGACTAACAAGTTATTGCCATATAATCCCTTATGATCTTCACTCCTCACGTTCCGACTAACCCATCAAAGCTTTCAATTCAATATACTCAGAGTCTCGGCACATCATATTCGTGGTTTACCGTGATACAAGATGTCGACAAAGGCGAACATCTCCCCGAGTTGTCTAGCTGTTGTTATAGGGTCACAGATCAGTGAGCAGTACTTCTGCTCACAATGCACAGAGATACACAGATACATACATGAATACAACGGGACAGCTCATCTAGACCATGGTAAATCTGTAAAATTAACAAGGATATTGCTACTTTGCCAATGGTCTCAAAATTAGCACAAGTGTATTTGGCGATACAGTTGCCATGGTTACCATATTTAGTTTCTCATGGCTGGAAACGCCAAGTTTTGAGTATCGTAGTCAGAGATTGGCTGAAACTATTGTGTTTATTTTAACAAATTTTATTGCATGCTGCATAGAAAAGGCATTTTGCCACACTGAAGGATAGGTGAAGAAATTACGCTATAAATAGGAAATATGTTGTACTGCTCAGATATTGCAATTGATATTCTATCTGTTGTAAAAATAATCACAAAATATTAATAAATGCAAATCTGAAACTGCAATTGTCATGGTAATGGACACTAGTAACTTTATATATTTTTGTTCATTTTAAAATACGTCTTCAATTGATAAAATTTAACTTTTAAGCCAATTTAATATTACACATTCGTATTTGAACACAAACTGGCAGTGAGTTTTCCCAAAAATAAAAAATACAAGTTTTGTCCTGGAATACATTCTTATTTATATGGCAAACATTTAGGCAATAATCATCCGTAAAACAAATACTAGATAAATTCATTGGTATGGCCTTAAACAGTTACATGAATACTACTGATTCATTTGTCGTAGTGATATATTATCACTAACAGGGTCAGACTTTATCAAAAGTCAATAATGAGGACGGCTATTTTAGGAGGAAACACCAGTTAAACAGTGACAGGGCGCTCAGGTAAATACTTGAATTGAAGGGAATCTGAATTCAAGTAGTAACCATGCTGCCTGCTCATTGATTACTGTTGGACTTGATAGCACAAGGCAATTCTGTTTTAAATAGTTTTATTTAATTTTAGTTGTATTTCACGTAACATAACTATAAGAAATATATGTACGATTATGAGTCAATAGGTAGGAAAGTGTTGTTTGGTTTTTGTAAATCAAATTTGTATTTTATTTTAGAATTGATATGTATATGTACATCATTTTTATATACTATATAATTTCTGGTAGGAATATGTATTAATCAGCTTTCTTGTGTTTCAGACTACAAGCAGATGCATGTGTACCACATATCACCTACATATCACCTACATATCGCCTACATATCACCTACATATCACCTGCATATCAATCACCTATATATCAATCACCTACATATCATCTACATATCACCTACATATCGCCTACATATCATCTACATATCATCTACATATCACCTACATATCACCTATATATCAATCACCTACATATCACCTACATAATCGCCTATATATCACCTACATATCACCTATATATCGCCTATATATCACCTACATATCACCTATATATCACCTACATATCGCCTACATATCACCTACATATCACCTATAGATGTAACATATTATTATATAAAGTGTGATATAAACATGTCAGTTGCACATCAACATCTGGGTCTCTCTGATTACTGGAAACAGAAGGTAATGTCCACACTGGATCATGCTTCAAGCTATCTCTGGCACATGGTTACATCTTTGATTGAAGCCTGATCATTGCAAGTCTTTTTGGCAACATCAGAAAATATCTTTGTGCCAAACTACAACACAAACAAAATGCAGCCTCATGTCAGATCAGCAAAAAAAATGACGAGAGAGTTTACAACACAGTAATACTGAAGTCCCTATTGGCAGTCAGTCGATTGAGGCTAGAAAAGTCCAAGAACTTTGTGCTCAATTGACAAACAATAACTGGTTACTCCAGTAGAAATACTTAAAGGCATGCAATCATGATTTATTGACAAATTTCATTTTTCCTGAAAGTGTGTACATTTGATTTGTCTGCACAAGTATATTGGGCAACTATTGACTGTTCTGCAGGTCACACTGGTTTTCAGTATTTTCCTAGTTTTTCCTAGTTTTATATTTTTTATTGAGAGATAAAAATGACAATAATATAATAAACCACAGATCCAGTGTTTACTTTATCCAATTAACCACTAATGAACATCAAGCAGGAGAATAACAAGTACAACCTTGGCATTTTGACCAATAGGGAATTCGACCAAATGGGACAACACCGTCATAAGTGACAAAATGACCTGCCCATAGCATTGTATACTGGTAATAAGTGATGAAATGACCTGCCCATAGCATTGTATACTGGTAATAAGTGATGAAATGACCTACCCATAGCATTGTATACTGGTAATAAGTGATGAAATGACATGCCCATAGCATTGTATGCTAGAATATTATGGGATAGGAGGAGGAATGTGTGTGTGGCCATTTACTAACTGCACGTTTCTATTTACAGTTGAAGTTACTGAACAATACCAGTTATTGTTCAGTATTAGTCTCTCCATTCACAGGTTCGTTCTACCAGCATGGCAGGTGAACTGTACACACCAACTGTTGTAACCCGATCTCTTCAGAGCACATAAAAACAAATTGGTCTACCTTACAAATTCATTTGTACAAACCCTGAAAGCACACACCTGATCTGTGGATAATAAGTACCAGTTTCAATGCCAACACTTTTGTTGCACACAAACCAATTAGTCACAAAAATACTTGAAATGAATTTAACACATTTTTCTGAAACCAAACTAAAAGGAACTCTACTGCTTAAATATTTATACAAATTAATCTCTGTAAAATATATGTAAAAAAATAACTATTATCTCTCAGCTCCCATGGCCAGAAGTCAGATTAGGAAATTATTCACTGATATTCTGTTAAGCTCTTCTTTAACTTGAAAAATGTTGCCAAATCATTACCATAGTAATATACTGTACCACTGAAGACAACTTATTTATAACAAATTTCATCAAATACAAATGTTTATCATTGTACGAAATACAAATGTTTAATAGAGTATGCAATATAAATTTGTTAACAATACATGCAATACAAAAATTTAATAGTCTCTGCAGAATACATGGAATAGGTCGGTTAAAAAGTAAAAAGTATCAAAATTGGAGTTGCATAAAGAGAAACATATTCTGGGTAAACAGGAAATGTGTTGCACCTTTAATCAAGTTAGCTACTTAGCAACAGCTTATCTGAAGAGGATATTAAATTATAGCCAGGAACCATTAGTATGATTTTCTTCATAACCATGATGACATGTTGGACAAGTTAGTGAATGGCTTCCTCGTGGTTTTGACAAGCAAACCATTAATATTATTACTATCACTCAGAGGATAATTTAATACTCAATATTGATATTAATATTTTAGAACATTATTATCTAAATAAATGTAATACTAATCTTTACACGAGTGTTGTTAACATAACCTACCATCATGTGGAATATGAAACAATTTAGTAACATAACAGACTGTCTGTACAGTGCAGTGTCTCGTGGTAAAATACTTGGCTACAGTGGACAACACTAGTAAATAATTCACTAATACAGCAATTTTTTAATATCCAGCAGACAAAAAAAAGTGTCAATATTGTCCTCAGGGTGAACTGTATAAAGTTATTTATAGCCACGATTAGGTCATAGTTCAATCTGGCCAGGTAACCAGTAGCAACACCTTTGTCCAGATGGGTTAACCCCTAAAGTATCGTCAATACAATCATGTCCTTTCAACCGGTTCATTCAAATTTTATTGTCACTATCTCCATTCAGTCACCCTTAAACAAAATGTTACCAATTAAATATCCATGACAAACTGGTTAGTAACTGAAAATAACAAATAGATCTTATGTCACGTTGACCTGATATGGGTTAATGCATTCTCCAGCACACCTGTCTGTAACACCTGACTTCACAGTTAACTATCAGGGCGAGCAGGCCCAGTGCATCCCTCCACTTTTGATGCCAGTCATGCATCACCATGGTAATTAGCAGCCAATCAGGGTCAGGACTGACACCTGTCAATCAATTAGTGGGTGTGACTATTACCAGGTCCATTATCACCCAGATAGATTGGAGTCGGTCATCAACAAACACGTCAATAAACATCGCCAGACATGGATACACTTGCTATCAAGCAGAGATTATGTCCCCCAGACTCACCATGATGTGTATCTTCAGAATAATGTCACAGAATGTCACCACAGCAAGTTGCTCTCACTACTAATCACTAGTGAGTGAATTATTGTTTTACGTTACAGCAGGAATCTTTCACAAATACGTGCCGAGTGGTATCACTAAACATCCAGTCAAACCTCCAGTAATACAATCAATATAAGTGAAACAATCTTGAAAGCGTCTCTAAACCCCAATTAAAATAATAAACAATTAAAAAAATACCACATCATAGACTGTACAGCTTGAAATCAAACACATGCCAACTGCTATTACAAGTTAACAATAAGACGTTATGTATTAACCAAACAGTATTGCTATCTTCCTAACAACATGTTAATATGATTAATTGGATATTCCAGCAACATGTTAATGTGGTTACAGTGGAACAATGTGTAATACTAGAAGGCAGTAATGTCTACACAGTTTAACCCTCTCCCTGCTGGATTAGGCACAGGCACAGCTCTTTAGGGCATCTCCAGTTGCCTCCAGCATGGAGAGAGTTAAATCTCATGTTGATAGTGTGAAATACCTCTGACAGACGATACATCAGTTTTACAATAGTCTTGACAGAAGTCACTTACATAATCACTGACAACCTGGTCATTCACTATGGAGGTCATTCACGACAGAGGTCACAACCAATGAGGTCACTCACTGTGGTGGAGGTCACTCACTGTGGTGGAGGTCACTCATGACAGAGGCCACGTTGTAAATCACAGACTGTTACACACTGCCGGCAACAGTCAAGGTAGGTAGTGGGTAACAATGGCTGCACAACCACCTAGTAGACGACATAGAAATAGACTCCCTCAGTCTCTGTGACACTCGCTGAAAGGAAAACAGCCTCCCGGGCGACCATTCTTCATCAATTGATGAAGGAATGTTGATGACATCTGCCCATTTAGAGAATGCACCACTAGGTCTTCATGGAATAGCCATATCAGTGCCAGTAGTACATTGTGGTGGATTCTAATGGGCGAGGTCCACTGATGAGTGGTTCAGGGTCAAGGTCATTCTACATCCTCGTCTCCCTGGGACTGATTGCCTCTCTGATGCTGGGTATCATTTCATGAAGCTTTTGTCACCATTGCGATCTCTATTACATGCAGATCTGGTACTAAATAAGAGGTGTATGGTCTCATAATGAATACGAGATCTTTGAGAAACAATAAAGCTGTTGGGAACCCTGTTGTCTGGAAACTGTCATAACAAGTACTTTGAAAGTAGTCCAATCATATCGTCCAATCAATTGTATCAACTAATCAAGCCCTTGTGAAAAGAGGATGCGATTCGTATTCTTGCTAAAAAAAAAAAGTAACTGTAGCTCTCCGATTGGATCAATCCGTGACATTTCATTAGTTACTGTGGAACTCTTCTGTAGAAAGAGAAAAGTATTGAGGCATGCGCCACACAGAGAGAGCTGCTGTGGAGTTCAAGAGCAGATTTAACTTTCTTAGTCATCATGGTCGTCGCTCGCCATGCTGACCTGATCATGTGACTGGCGGCAGCTAATCGTGTTTGTGAAGCAAACAGTGGCCATTTTTAGCATTTCTACTAGCATTTTTACTCTATATTTATGCAGCAAATCTCAGAAACAAGACAGGGAACAAATAAAAATAATTTTTAAAATTACATACAGAAAGACAGATATATCTGGATATAGTACCACTCAAAGTAGTACATAATACAAAGACATTTCATCAAACATCAGGGTCTAAGGAATGGAAGGGGGGCAGGGACAATAAGAAAATTGAGGGGGGGGGGGGGAGATTCAAGATTACCCCAGCAAAGCAAGACAAACAACGGCAACACGATGTCACCGCCAGGCAAATATTGTGGACATCATATTTGCCAAAATCCCAACATTTCATCTCAGAGTCAACCAAGAGGAAATGTGATTGGATGAAATCTTGATCTCTTCTCTTGTCAACGTTCCAATGTCGCGATTCAGGCACAGGCTGGCAATAGAATGCATGAGCCAAGCTGAAAATCATAGCAACAGTTTTACGTCACAGCTGGAATCTTTGACCCATACGTGACGAATAATATTTAATTATACTATAGATGGTTTAAATGAAAAGCAGCATGAAAAACATGCCCCAAAATGGCAAGATGAGATGCTCAGGAACCTGGGTGAAGAGATGTTTTAGATTAGGCGAGGAGTAGAACTCGGCACGCTGAGTTACAAAGTCAACACAGTCCAGCAGGATGTACCTGACTGTGAGGTCCTCTTCATATTATTATAAGTTCATCACCTTCTTTTAGAATATATGACTGAGTTAGAGAGTGACCAATGCTGCATTGTCGCAAGACGGTTTCGTCTTGATGATAATACACACACACACACTCACACACACTCACACACTCTCACACACACACACACACACACACACACTCACTCTCACACTCTCACACACACACACACTCTCACACTCACTCTCACTCTCACACTCTCACACACACACACACACTCTCACACTCACACTCTCACACACACACACACTCTCACTCATGCTCACACACTGTCACGCTCTCACACACACACACACACTCTCACACTCACACACACTCACACACACACACTCACACTCATACTCACACACTCACACACACACACACACTCTCACACACTCACACTCACACACTCACACTCATGCTCACACACTCTCACACTCTCTCACACTCTCACACACACACACACACACACACACACACACACACACGACAGGGGTGTAAAACCAATGATGGGCTGAAAATTATACAATTTATTATGACTTTCTGTATCCCATTTGTTTTGGCAGAACGATTGAATAAATGTGTTGATGTTATGTTTTGAATCGCTGTATAGCATTGACATTGATGTTACTGAACAAACATAGGCAGCTTTTGCTGCATCGGCAGCTAAATTGTTGCCCTGCATGCATACGAAATACAAATACAAATAAATACAAAAAAGCTCAATAGAAAAGTAGATAAATAAGAAGAGCACTCTTCCTAAATATAAATGGAACGATGCTGATTGCCTTGTATAACGAAGCAATTATGACAAAGTCAACATAAATGATTTCATTGATAAGCCATTTCAAATGGGAAACCAGTAATGTGAAAGCATATTTAATGCCCGAGTAGGTTCATACAATAGTGATATTTGTTAAGAAACTGCTCCGTCTGGCATCTACAGTTACCTCTAACAGCTACAAGAATAGTTTTGCTAATTAATCATTACAATTAATTGTTTCTGAATTAATCGGAGCTGATATTCTTGAGTAAATTAAGCTTCATCAGCCATGTCTACTATGTACCAGTGCAAGAGTTCTCATGCCGTGTCCCTGTCTGACTGTTGTGTGATCCTGTCTGACTGTTGTGTGATCCTGTCTATGTGATCCTGTCTGACTGTTGTGTGATCCTGTCTGACTTTTGTGTGATCCTGTCTTACTGTTGTGTTATCTTAAAGGCACACTGAGCGGTTTAACAGCTTCCTTTACAAAGCAGATTTCACTTCCAAGTTGTTATCTTGGCAAAAAGTGGTGTGTGAACATGTTTCTAATGTAACACTATCATTGGAGATGTTGAAGCATGTATTTTTTTATAGAACTCCCTAAACCATCAAAGTAAACAGGAATAAAACATTATAGCCCATTTATCTGATAAATATCCATAAATTGCAGTGGGAAATGTAGATGTGGGAGATGTGGGAAATGTGAATATGAAAACAGCAGTGCATGTGTATGTAGACTTGAAAATCTATAAAAGTAAAACAATAAAAGTTATTAAACATTGTTTTCACCTGATCATATAGTATGTAGCATGTGTAACATGATCATATAGTCTGTAACATGTGTAACATGATCATATAGTCTGTAACTTGTGTAACATGATCATATAGTCTGTAACATGTGTAACATGATCATAGTCTGTAACATGATCATATAGTCTGTAACATGTGTAACATGATCATATGGCTCTGGCCAGGAATGATTAAAATATTTCAACTGCATAAATGATTCTTGATGCACCTGGCTTTTAAATACTGTATAATTTATATCAAATTTATTCATGTTTAACATGTTTAACATGTTTAACAACGCATCTCTTACGAACTACATAACAAAGATGCCCACCACAAAATTCCCGGTGAATCCTTTATTCCAAGTGTAGAATTATGTTTCAGAATTGAATGTTTCTCGTGGGGGGCTACTGTGACTACAGAATCAATATGCTGCCACTCCATCATTGTACAACTGGGGTAGTGGAGGAGAGAATGACCGTCGGTCAGTGCTGTATTGTACCATGGCTAGCTCTGACTGCAGCCTACCAGTAATACCACAGGGACGAAATTATCAGAGCTGCTATGAGTCCGACATTAGTATCTACATGACTGCACATAATTTGTCAGTCACTGCTCATCATCACTGGTCAGTCACTCGTCAGTTACTGTCAGCCACTGGCCAGTCTACTAGTCAGTCACTGATAAAGTGATATAAAATTAAAACAACATTATTTGGAAACTAGCATTACAATGCAATGCTCTGACCAACAGGTAAACATTATGTGCAGTTCAATACAAAATTAATGTCCTACATGGAATCTTCCATACTGAGGTTGTCCCAACGGTTTACCAAGACCATTCATCCAATGAAATTAGTCTTTCTCTATGAACACCGTTGCTATGCTCTTCAAGAGCACTATGGTTGCATAGCAACTCTCCATGAACATGGTTGCATAACAGCCAAAACCTGACCAGTCTATTCTTCATCTTCTGAGAACAAATCTATTTTTAGAACCAATGTCATCGATGGCTAGAAATTGGGATACCATTATTTCCAGATTTAACTAAGGATGGACTGAATCAACTGGCGGTGTCTAATGGACTGAATCATGGTGGTGTCTAATGGACTGAATCAACTGGTGGTGTCTAATACAATCATCAACTGCTCCGTTACCATGGTTATTACACTGTCAGCATCATCTCTTCTCATCTCATCTTTTCTCTTTATTTCATTTTCATTTTTTTTAACATTATAAATCATGGAAATAATTATTTCTTTATTAAGTTCTTTGTTACAATACATAAACGTCATACCTTGACATGCATCAAGATCATATTTATGGACACCAGTTGTCAGATCAATTGAACAATTTGAAGCCATAATGCAATGCAAACAAAGAAAAATATGTAATAGTCAACGTTAAATTTAATGTTCCACCATCATATATCTGTTATCACGACTTTAAATAAATTACTATAATTTCCAGTCATTCTCTGGGGTCATAAACACCAAAAAGAAATAATCCTGATGCTAGGTCGTAATGACCGCAATTCCTATTTCACCGAAATTCATCCTTCTGGTCCCAACCACAGCGCTTGGAAATGAAGAGTCGGTTCAAGAGATGCAATTGACGAGGCCAGAATGACAGCTTTCTCCATAGTTTCCTAATTAGCATATTAATTAGCATATACCAATTATTGTGCTCACTTCTTGGGTCTGATAATGGTCACAGAAATCAGAATAGATCCATCACGAATTAATCCTTTTTCACAATCTTAATTATCCGTTAATTATATAAACTTGTTGAAGAATAATGATAAATCTTGCAGATTTACTTTCATAAAAAAAATATATTAATCTTTCCAACTGGGCCATATAGAATTCTGTCAACATTCGTTTTTACACACACGGTTGAGAATCTTAAAAATTCAATTGTTTATATTAACAATTTTGAGCTGCAAATCAGTGGTTTAGACATTATTTTTGATGTTGTCATGGTTACCATGAACCTAGGCTAAATAGTATGCTCTATGATAGAATTCTAATGGACAGATGTTGAGTCATAAAAATTAAATGGTACAATACCATTGAAAATAGCACATATATTAAAATATAGCTATAAAAATGCCAAATCCAAAAATAAAAAATCAATGTTCAAATGTTGATGCAAACAATGCATATTCCAGTCGTTCATATGTTTTAGTCAGTAATCTCCTGTTTATGACGAAACCCTAATGTTTGGCAACTGGAGTAAACTACTTCCTGTTGTACTCACAATACCAAAACAAACAAAAAATGTCAATGCATCCATATCAAGTTCAACATCAAAACATAAAGAAAGAAAATCCATTAAAATGTCACATCATTTAACCTCATTTAAATTACTGAAATTCAAGCACAGACAATTGTCTGTGAAGGTTTATAGCTGACCCACAGGACTAGCAGTGAAAGTGGTTTGTCCACACCAGGTGTGACCTTCGACATGTTCCACCAATAAATCACAACACCAGCCATCTGGAGCTGACAACACTCGGAGCATTGGGCAAAACGGTTAATGTTAGAATGTGGACAGCAGTGGTAGTGTTCCACTAATGTGACATCGTGACCAGACACAATCAACAGCAGTGTTATATATTAGTCACAAATGCACGTGCCAGCAGTCCACAGTTGTGACCCTATGGCTTGTCCCCCCCCCCTCCCACTACTCCCCTCCCTCCCCCTATCATCAGACAATGCTGTCAAACAAGCCATGTGTACTTATCCAAACTCTCAAAGAACCCAAGGGGTCCCTGATCCCAGTTCGGGAGCCATTTGTTGAAGCCTCTCTCCGATACATCCGCATGACATTTGTGGGCCCTAGGGACCAGCTACACAGGGTCAGTGGGTGGGTTATTCAACAGGTTTTCAAGTAGGCTTTGCCATGAAGTTAACTTTTGTCATCCGACTCCACTGAACTAGTACGCTGACATCTGCTAATCTGGGATGAACTAGATATATCAGTAGCCTAATCCTGTATCAGAGTTATCTGGTAAATGAACAACTGGATTCATTGAGTAATCATTATAACCATAATAGATACTCAATTAAATGAATAAAGGGCCAGCAGCCTTATTGGACATATAAATTTAGCTTTATATTATTTTAACTCTGAGGAATTTCCAAATGTCTACATGCCCCAAGTACTCGTGAACAATATGCAGACACAATGGAAGAAGAATGATGCCAGATTCCTCAAGCCTCAAAAAAAATATCTGTCGGCCTTCAAGTTATTTTGTTGAGTATATATATATGCTAAACAGCTAGGAAGCCGCACAGGTCACCCAGACAACTATGCTGAACTTTGACCTGTGAATATGAACACCCTTAGTACAATTGGCTAGTAATATAATATACACAATGCTTAAATTAACATAATCAGATTATCCCAGACATGACCAGCTTGCCGACATATTGACCTCAAATGTAATTAAATGTCCAGTTGTACATATTTAATTAAAAAAATACTTTTGTTTCTGATATGAATGGTACACATGGTACATTTGGCACTGCGTCGTTGTCATGGTTAACCAGTTATTATTAATCTTGACCAGATGCCAATCTATATCCATATCTGTGTGACAGATAATCTAAAGAATATGAGACGTATTAGGTACACACTATAGATATATTTGTAGCGATGGCTACCATAGCAACCACACCATAGAGAAATAGTTGAAAACAATGCAAGTGAGAAGCAAATGATTGATAAAATATCACAATACAAATCATGTCTTTTAATAAATCTCATTGAAAAGTGCTTTGCTGATTTACTTGACCACTGGTCATTACAATACCAAGTGGTCATCACAATACCATGTGGTCATCACAATACCAATTGGTAACAACAATGCCAACTCATTATTACAATACCAACTGCATGGTCATCTCAATACCAATACAAACTGGTCATACCAAGTGGTCACCTTGTGATCTAGATCATGTAGACACAAAGGCAATGAATGTTTTGACCAGAGGGCAATGGAAGCTGACCACTGCCCACTTCAATCTGACCAGCAGACCAACATGGCCATGTGTACAAACAATGACATCCGGGTCTGGGTTCTAATCCAGATCACCTGCTGTGTTAACCTTTCAGCTGGGTGGTATCATTGAGACATACACCAACACACCACAGAAGTGTGACATTTCTATCAAAACATTTAGCATGGGATAATAGTACTAGTAGAGAGAGAAAAAGATTAAACTGCTGAAATGAATATTCGAATATTAGCAAATGGATATGAAATTACGAATATTTGAATAGTAAAACAGCATTGGAATATTCAAATAGTAAAACAGCATTCGAATATTCGAACACATTTGTAGAAGAGTTGTAGATCACACGTTTTTCCGTAATCCCTTTGAGATCTCTTAGTTCAATATTACTGCTCAATATGTAGTCAGAAAACACAACAATGGAAATTTGCTGACTGTACATTCGAAGTACATGTGATGATATGGGTTGTTTTGTTTTTTATCGATATGGTGATAATTAATATCATTTTGTAGCACATATAATATTATAATATGATTTCAAACGAATATTCGAATATGAATATAATAATAACAAACGAATATTTGCATATGAATAGAATACTAACAAATAAATATTCAAATAGCATTTTTGCTATTGGTTTCAGCTCTAATTGTAAGACACATTGTATCAAATAGCATTAAACTGCATACATGTACCAGTGTACCAGTGTACTATACATATCTGGTTACCAGGATAAGCCTTCACCAGCATCAACAGGCTCAGGTACCAGCTACCTTTCAACACAATATCACTGGCTTTAAAGAGATGGTGAGTAACAAGAAACCATGACAAAAACAAGTCTTCTAACATCTCAGTCATCCGATACTAGGATACTGACATTGAGATGGTTTCCTGATGGCTACAACTATACGACATGTACAGAGTCAACTTAACAGTTTAACAAATTGAATATTTGACCTTCTAGCTGTTGGAGGCGACCAGAGATGCCTTGGACATGTTTGAGGCCAGCAATTGTGATTGACTTGGCAGAGAGAGGGTTAACAAGGTTAATCTCGGCCAGGAGCAACCAGAGATGTGAAGCTGGTTTTACTTTAACCCTTGGAATACATACAAAGGAAAACTGGAAAACATAACAAATTATAATAGATGGTAAAACAGAACCACTGCCGATAATGGGAGTCCCAACACTACCGACTGAGCCAAAGTGGTAACCCTGCTGGCCGAGATCAGTAGGAGAATCACACCAAGCTACATTGATAAAAATGGGGAAAAGATTACAAATCATGTATGAACTGCACAATGACAGGTGAACCTAAAATGATCAGTAAATTCATTTTTATATTTATTAGAGTTTGCACTGAACAGGAATTGGGAATTCACAGACTGCGACCACACTTCTATGTTCACAAAGAATCACATGTAACATGCCGACTCTGACAATCAGTATGAGCACATGATAATGTGGTGGTGTCACAAATAAGGTCAAAAGTGGGAGAATTACCTTGTAGAAACTATACAAATGTATACTGGGCGAGGGCTGGCTAGATATCAATAACCAGCCCTAATACTGAACTTGGATGTACATTAGGAAAACAGGCTGCACTTCATATGTTCATTAGTTCATCCTTCAGATAAATAATAAATTTTGGTAATAGTCAAGGAAGTGATTACCGGATTTCAGACATCGAGATATTCAGATATTCAGATTCCAACGGAATTAACAGGAGTGGTATCACCAGTGCTTGTCTTATGATTATGGCTAACAATACTTATAATACACAGAGCTTGCTGGAAAATAAATAATGTTATTTAACTAATTACTTAGAAAACTTGAGATTAATGTAAACACAATGATAGAGTGAGTGATGATGGAGTTTAACGTCGCTACGGGAATCTTTCAGCCATTTACGACACCACCATTATAGAGAAACAGTCCCTACCTGATACAGACACTTGGAAGGACCCCATTCGCGGCACGTCGGAATTAAGGCGAGAATTGAGAGTGATCTCCCCTGTTAACTTGTTGAGGTGCAGCAGTTCCGCCTCGTTGCCAGACACAAAGTCGTACTTGAGGCGCGGTCGGTCCACCTCGTCAGGGTCGAAGGCGGGGACCTTTCCGATTGGTCCAGATGGAAAATGCTGTGGATAGTTGTTAAAGATGATCGTAAAATCCTTCAGCATTGGAGGGTTGTCGTTTATGTCCTGCACCACTATCATGACAGTGACGACCTCGAACATGAGGTCAGACGACGCCTTTAGCTTGACCTCATACTCCTTCTTCTCAGACTCGTAATCTAGATCAACCTTGGAAGTGATGATAGCAGGGTCGCCCTTCCGCCCGCTCAGATGAAACGATTCCACATCAGCTCCTCCGGCGAAGGAATATTCCACGATAGCGTTGTCGCCCTCGTCAGGGTCGACTGCCGTTACGACGCACACTGTGGAACCTATCTGGCTGTTTTCTGGCACTGGTGCGATGATCACCCGATCAGGAAAGTGAGGAGGGTTATCGTTCACATCAGTCACATTGACTATGATTTTCACCGAGGTCGACAGAGGCTTGTGACCTTTGTCCACAGCGAAGGCCACAAGCTCATAACTGGCGATGGTTTCCCTGTCCAAGTCTTTCCCAACTCGGATAATTCCTCTAGAGCTGTCGATCCGGAAGTCGCCGTTACCGTCATTTCCGCCCTTGAACGTATACTTGATCTGCTTGTTTATCCCGCTGTCTCCGTCAGTTGCAGAGATTGTTAAAACACTCGTCCCCGGCAGACTGTCCTCAGAGATCTCGCCCTCATATTCGTGCTGCTTGAACTGTGGCTTGTTGTCGTTGATGTCATTGATGGTGATGTCGATGTCTGTGGTGTCACTGAGAGGTGGGATGCCGTAATCCTTTGCCATTACAGTCAGTCTGTGCAGTGGCTCCACCTCACGATCAAGTGCCTTCCTGGTAGTAATCTCCCCTGAAATAGCGTCAATTATAAACGATGTCGTCGGTTCAATAGAATACGTAATTAGAGCATTCTTTCCTCGATCGCTGTCTAGTGCAAGAATCTTGAAAATTGACGTCCCTACAGGAATGTTCTCATCAATACTTTTTGAGTAAGGCTTTCCCTGAAAAACGGGCCTATGTCGGTTCGTGTCCGAGACGTTGATGTGAACCTTCACAGAGTCGCTCTTCCCGCCAGAGTCTCGTGCACCCACAGTCAAGATGTACTCGTTCTGGTTGCGGGCGTCCAAGCGACCTTGAACCGTGATGATGCCCTCGCCACTGCTCTGACTGATCTGAAACACGTTCCCTGTGTTCCCGCCCGTGATAGCGTACGACACACGAGCATTATCTCCCTTGTCTATGTCCACAGCCACCATGCCGATCACCCTGGTCCCAACCTTGGCCTCCTCAGAGACCACAGCCTCATACTTCCTCTGCTTGAAGCGTGGAGCGTTATCGTTGACATCCCGGATCTGGATGGTCACGGTGGCGGTTGCCGAATTGGAAGGAGTGCCGTGGTCCCGCGCCTCCACCATAAAGCTGAACGACGACGCCTTTTCCCTGTCCAGACCCGTCGTGGTCTTGATCCAGCCGGAACTGGCATCAATGGTCATGGGCATGCCGGGAGGTCCTCCGAGTATGCGGTAAGTTAGCCGGCCGTTCTCGCCAGAGTCGCCGTCATGGGCCTGGATCTGCTGGATGAGCGTCCCCGTGGGCTCGTTCTCCAACACAGACTCCTGGTAATCATCCGAGATGAAGCTGGGGGCGTTGTCATTGACATCTAGGACCTCCACCAGCACAGAGATCAGGCTCTTCTGTGAGGGACTGCCCCCGTCCTCTGCACGTACATTCAGCTTGTATTCCTTGTATCGCTCATAGTCCAGTGGTTTCACCACGCTGATGCGGCCCGTCAGGCTGTCGATGTGGAAGCGCTCGTCCACGTCCCCGGACATGCTGTAGCGGATCTCTGCGTTGTCGCCGAGGTCGGCATCGGTGGCGGTGATGTTGACTACTGTCGGCCGAGAGCTCACGTCAATATCCTCTGGAATCTTTATGCTGTACATCGATTTCCCGAACACAGGTTTGTTATCGTTTGCATCTAGGATTCTTATGTCGACGGTTGCGGTTGCAGTTTTCCTTTTACTCCATTCTCCTTGGTCTATAGCCTGCACAAAGAAATGATAACGGTCTGCCTTTTCTCGATCGAGCCGTTTTTGTGTCATGATGTCACCCGAGAGAGGATCGATAATGAAGGGCACAGCAGGTCCACCTACGTTGACTAGTGAATATCGGACGTCCGCGTTATCTCCGAAGTCTTTATCAGTCGTAACGACTGTCAGCACAGTGTAGCCCTCCTGTAGGTTCTCGTAAATGTCCCTATTATTATTGGTCTTCTCGAACACAGGCGGGTTATCATTGATGTCGTCAACTCTGATCTCGAGCGAAGTTATTCCACTGGCGCTCTGCCTTGCGTTGTCCATGGCAACCAGGTTAAAGTAATGCACATCGATCTGCTCTCGGTCCAGGATCTTCGTCGTGTTGATGACCCCAGTAACCGGGTGGACGGAGAACATGTCTTGGCTGAGGGCGTTCCTCATGGGCTGCAAAACGTATGTGATGGTCCCAGCGCCGTTGGAGTCTGGATCTGTTGCTGTGATGGTTGCTACGACGGTTCCTGGATGCTGACCTTCCTTCACATGCTCCACGTAACGCGTTTCTGCGAATGAAGGTGGATTGTTTTCCACGGCCCTCCGCAAACGAGATCTCGTCCTGCGAAGCGTACCCTCTCGGCGGGCGTCTGAGGAATGCAATACAAGTCGGTACGCCGCCATGAAAGACAATTTTGGACATGAGAACAGCACTTTAAAGTCAGCAATGAACTCGCCGTTGTTGAAGCACCTTCGAGAGGTGGTGGTGACGTCCAGACTTTCAATGTCTACTCGTAAATCCAAAAAAATGGGCACTCTAACGATGATGAGACACTGTCTTAATGATACTGGAATGAAAGGTGCTAATGATACGATGTGTCCCCCCCTTGGAATGCACCTGTCAGAGTCTCTGAACACCACAACCTGGACTGGCTCTCGAAAACGTCCAGATCTGAACGGTTGAACAGATCCACATGACTGGCCATGAATGAAAACACGGTATGGCGTCACGGTGTAGTTCGACACTGACATGGAATGTCTAGTCCTGGATACTACTGTATATTTAAATGGGTTTTCACTAAGATGATAGCACTTGATGTCTGGTCTGGAGTATACCACCCCAGAGGAAGAATCCAGTTCCAGGAAACTGAACACATTGGTCGCGACACCACCACCCACCGAGTACGACCACCCTGGGCCGTGACTCCCGTTGTACAGGAGCGTACCTCCGGGATCCGTGGTGGATATGTGGATGTCGAAGGACAGGGCTGAAGATATGTACAGCACCAGCAACATACCTGTCACCATTCTAGTGTTTGTAGTCGCAACGCTCCCAAAACACCGCGCACACGCCGTCACTTTCCCGGAGTCGCCACTACTGCTAGCACTGTCCATGGCGCTCTGCACTGACTTGCGGCTCCACTTCAAAGAAGCAGGTACTCTGCACTATTCTAGCCGATCTCTACAAGAGTCCTTACGGCTCACATCGCCTGTAGACACCAGGCTTAGGGTGCGAACTACTCTGGTTATTCCGCGTCTGCTAAGCCGAGGCTATCCTGAGCTATAGCATCGTGAGACACCAACCACTACACCGTCGCTTCAAAATGGCTGCATTCCGTCTCAATAGGTAACACGCCGTTCTATGAACCGCCCGGTAATTTTCACATGTTGTTGTTTTCAACCGTTATTGAGCATCTGCAATTCCAAGAAGGTGGGAGATTTAACAGCTTTAACAAATATATTTTTAAGAAGAAATGGTTGAACGGTATCCCGGAATAATACACCTGCTAATATTTTTAAATACGGTGACACTTCGGAGGGGGGAGAAAAGAATTTCCAGGAAGCTTTGTCACGTGACTAAACAAAAGGTGTTCAATTCAATCGCTGAGAAATTGAGTTACTCGATTATCATGGTTATAGTTTATACAACCGCGGTGACGAAGCGCGTCTACATCAGAACAATACACGCCAACGCCTGAACAACACACACATATTAGACAATACGGTGTCCAAGTCCCAATTAAATCATAAATTGGGAGACCACAAATTTTAATCCGCGTCCACCCCGTCGACAATTTACCTGTATCCTGCTGTGGGCCATTTATCGGGTGACTAACTGATTGAACAATTGATGTTAGTCATACGTCTTTTGTGAAGCGCAAATTCAATAAAATGAATTCCTGACAAACGAAGTCTATAATTATGTTTGATATTGTTTGATTGTTATTATTTATGTTTTTACCTTTCCCCCTTTTAGTGAAAAGTCGGCTCATTTTATCCCACCGCATGCATACACAGTGGGTCAAGAGTGTTTGATTTCTGATGCAATGTAAATCACAAAACAAACATTCTTACTTGCCCGGCGAGATTATGCCGCATCCCTAATGTAATAACGAGGTTGTAATAGCTTCAATTCCATTCAGTGAAATGTCTTTGTAACTTTGTGCGATTTCTTGAATTCTTTAATTTCACCATTGCGCAAGTCTAAGTATACAATTTTGTAAGAAAGGGTTAGTGAATGTTGTATTTGCTTTCAATTAGAAATTAGCGTCAGGTTACGTACGTTAATTAATTAATAACGATTTTAAAGTACAAATATATTATATTATTGGATATATCTCGTTGTTATAACAATGTAAAATTTACCCATCGAAATGTTGTATAATTCTTCAACATTGTTTTCATAATAAGAAGTCATGCCTTATAAATTACGTGACACTAATAATACAATGTTAACATTGGATACAATGTATCTTCTCAGTCGTGAATATAAATCTATACGACATGCTATTACCACAGCCAGTTATCGCGGATTCATGAGAGAAAGAGATAGAAAGACTAGAATAGAAGAGAGGTCGTAAAACGTGCAGTGAAATAGTGTCATTCATTAATAAAGAAAAATAGTTCGAGAACATGTAATAGTAACAGAAAGAAAGAATAAAATGGAGATTGAGAAAATAAATGAAATATGGATGTTTGTGTGTGTGTGTGTGTGTGTGTGTGTGTGTGTGTGTGTGTGTGTGTCTGTGTGTGTGTGTATATATATATATATATATATATATGCATGCTACTTTCATA
>JAUTBT010012854.1:0-23461 GCA_032361225.1 Lepetodrilus schrolli
TGTCCCGCCAATATTTTATATAACAATACACTTGATTCAGACGGTCTAATTTGGACGACATTATTAAGAATATTGTAACAAATATCACACTGTCACAATATCATGATCGCGTCAGAAAGGTAACTTTCGCGAACACTGATGCCTGGTTCCCGGGACAGCCTCCTTCAGAACAATAATCTTAAGATGAAATGCATCACTTAAGACATGCACATGCAGTCTTAATCCGCACACAATCTGGGGCCGAGATTACGAGACTGTTTTGAGTACGATTTCATGTTCAACTCAAAGATTTGTTCTCAATTCCCCATGTAACCTTTGAGCTCGAGCATGTAATCGTACTCAAAAAGTTTCGTAATCTCGGGGCGAGGTTTGGTTATGACATGTGGTTAGCATATCATGGCTCAACCAATTAGCACACTGGAAGAAATTCATCTTAATGTGTTATATAAGAGTTACAGTCTCATATTTAATGAATACTATGTCAGCAAGTGATTCCTTGAATGCGATCCCGTATTTGACGTCGTGGCTTAAATGTATTGCCTGCAAGTAATTATAATTGTATTTTAGTCAGAAGAGAGGAATACACTAGTCTATACATAACTTGTAAGTGCAGCTGTACTTTCAGTTCATGGGTATAATTAAATAGCTGCCTTCCATAGCTACCTTGTTACGTATAACCTCTATAGCGCATTAAACGGCTGTTTGGGTTGTATACTCATTAGGGTGCTGAGAAGGAAAGTGATAGCACATTGATCCATTGATTTATGTAATAATTTAGCGCTATAACCACGCTTTCGAACGTGCAATTAGTTCAAATTGCAAAGGTGCACATTACTATTATTTAAAAAAAAAAAAAAATTAAAACAAATATTGATATTATTATTACTATTATTATTATTACAATTATTACAATTAGTATTACAATTAGTATTACAATTAGTATTACAGTTAGTATTACAGTTAGTATTACAATTAGTATTACAATTAGTATTAGTATTATTATTAGTTATTATTACAATTATTGTTATTACCATTAGTATTACCATTATTTTTACAATTAGATTACCATTATTATTATTTATTTATTATTTATTATTATTATTGTTATTATTATTACCTTGGAGGTAGTAGCTAGCATTGAAGCTGGTCAGCCTCACTTCAGAGTCTCACAAAATAGTTGACACAGGATACTGTTTATAGACTTTGACAAGGCTTAACGCGGCGTGCTGTGGCATTTACCTAAATGGGGGATGAACAAAGGTGGTCATTGATTTGATTGTAATTTGAATAAACATGGAGGAAAGTGCACGCTTTAACAGAAGAGACATACGGTTTCCGGGAGAATGCATGGGAAATGAGTGGATAATCAATATTGCTGTTATTATTAACATCTATTATTATCATTAAAATGTCTTTTGTTGTCTGTTAGTGGGAGATTACCACATCAAATAACACATATCGGAATCTATTGTGGTAAAAACAATAGTATCCATTCGGTTTATACACGGGAATCATTCTACCGATTAGTAAATATTGCTAATGCGCGCGCACACACGCACACACATACACACAGGCACACAACACATACACACATACACACGCACACACACACATACACACATACACATGCACACACACACACACACACACACACACACGCGCGCGCGCGCGATTGCTCTGAGGTGCGCAATGGCAGATCGTCTGATTTCGGTGCCAAAGGTTAGATTAATTCCTATATTATTAGATATAAATTATATAGAGATATTTGTTACTCAAATATAAAGGGTGAAACCGATTCTACAACAATGTTGTATTTAATTCGCTTTATAAGTAGATATAATAGTACCATATGTGCACTATGCTGATTCCGTCGAGGTTCTATGCAAGAACAGCCACTGTAAACTATTTAAGCATTGGAATACATGTTTATGCAAATAACAAAACACATAATTTATGCCTTGGGTTCTCCGCCAACTACAAAAGATATACTTTAGTACTTGGAATCTATGCAAATTACATAGACATACTATAGGCTTTGGAATATATGCAAATTACAGCAAATACACTAAATATATGCCTTGGAATCTATGCAAACTACAGAAGACATACTATAGGCTTTGGAATCTCCGCAAACTGCAAACTATATACTATATGGTAGGCCTTGCCATCTACAGAAGAAATAATATAGGCCTTAGGCCATTTCTCGGACATTCGATCAATATGTCATTCATTTAGGACGGTTACTTCTCAAGCCAGGGCTGTCCTATGTAATTATAGTACGATGCGTTCAGGGTCATGGAATAAATTTTCAGGTGGCAGTTTGTCCTTGTATGATTTTACAGTTTGTTGAAGCGTAAATTCAATCCATCTGATGAACTTTTAAATAATTAATAAATGCAGATATAACATAAATGCACTCACAAAGCAGGCGTGTAGCTTGTGGTATTTTAATGTAGGTTCGCCTGTACTGAAACTGTATTATGTTTATGTTTTTCTTCAGAAATAAAGTTAGCTAGGAAATTGATGCGGAGGCGTCTGCGTATAGGTAGCTATGCTCCTACAAAGAGTCGTATCTCACCTAATAATTGAAGTGAATTGAGAAATCGAATTATTGTATTAAAAATAAGTTTTTCGTATTCACAAAACAATTTTATTGGAAGCGCTGGAAGTACAGCTGCAATAGTACAGATTTAGATTCCGAGTAGAAAAGAAAGTTCAATATGCTAGGAATCCTTTGATGTAGATAGTATTAAGTTATAACCATTGGCTCTTCAGCTAATGGATCATCTTAACACCAAAGCCATGTTCTCTGTTAAGAGTAATACACTTCAATGTCCACTGTATATTGGCCATCGCGATTCTGATAATGTTGAAGCTAAACTTTGACATTTTAAAGCGACTCATGTATGTCTAAATGCATTTTTGAAATGATCATATTGAAATTACATTTCTTTATGAATTGTTTACCGAACATAGAGGTATTGATCTACGATACTGACAATATATATTCCGAAACTCCAAACATTATGCATCTTTACCATTTCGGGAATTCATGTAAGTGACTTCTCGACTATCTGTACTTTTACATACTTCAATTTCACGTTGTAACTTTATTTTACTATGTCCGCCTTTTCGTCCATCGTATGTCGAAAATATCTTGTTTTACTTGATTATTTTTTTCTGCCCGATTTCTCGGTACACTATCATTGATTACTTAGTCTATATATATAGTGACGTCTTTGTATATGAAATTGAATGACTATAGTTACTTTAAAAGTGCATATTTAGTGACAGTACATATTGACATTGGGATTCCAGTACCAGCTCACACTTTGACACTCGAATACAAACACAAAGTTCTGCAACGTGGTGGGAATATCAATCAAAGTCGCTATTAATTTAATGAGACTTATACCCCGGGTCAGGGGTCATTTTCTGTGAACCTGACAATACGATTAACTTATTTGGATCGAATAGGTGAACCGTGTAATTTCACGTGATGCAATTATCTGGTGGTAAATGAGATATAGGTTTATCATGCGCTATCGTAGTGTCAACAGATCAGCATTTAGCTTATTATTGATATGACTGCACTGGTATACGGTTCAGTGGGTATACGCATCAAGATGGTGGGTATTTAATTAGGTAACTATATCATAGAACTGTCATCATCATCATCACCATTATCATCATCATAAGATGTATTATCTTTACCACACATGGTTGTACAAGTGTACAAAATTACTAAAAAAAATATAATAAAAACAAACTTTAAAAAAAAGAAAGAAAAAGGTAAAGTACTATTCGTAATACTAGTAATACATTTGTTCAGAAACTGCATATTGTTTTTAATTATGAAACTTTACACATTACATATCAATGTACCCAGGACACAATTGTCTGAGTTAAACATCTCAATAGGTGCGGATATAACATGAATGCACTCATAGAGAGATGCATTTTAATTATGCATTAATATTTCTCTGTAGTCAATACCATCGTACGCATCCAAGGTCCAGTTAGTAGAGGCATTGTTCCCTGAGAGGCCAATAAAGGAGTCCCCGCACAGCTATGCAGCTTGACAGAAACATGGAACTTCTTTCAAAAGGAAGAACTTCCAATAAATCAGAAAGGATATGGATTTTTCCTATTGTTAATTAATAGGAATCGAACGTCCTTGCACTGCGTAGGAATAACGTCACTGGATAACAGTCTGGACTTAACTAAAGTTTGTATATCTATAACGATCTGTCAGAACGATGCTCAAATGAGCTCCTTTAAGTATTTAGGTGCTATGGGGTTACCTTGTCCGTTAATTTGCAAGCATACATATGATCATGAGATGATCATGATGTAGGAGCCGTAATATAGTAGGTTTTAATGTTCTATGTTTGTAACATGAATTGGACGTAGAAATAAATCGATTTATAACAAGAAATGCAGGTAATAGTAATTATTCTTATATAGACTATCCATAGTCTCAGAGGGTGAAAGTAAACAGTTTAAATATAAATAAAATTGATTGGTATTATATTTATATGAAAGGAGCCGCTGAAATTCTTACCCTCTGTTTTCCAGTAATCTAGACTATGTAATCCTCTATAGTAATCTTTTGAATGGGAGTATTTGGGTGAGAACAAGGTGTGACACGGATTACTTCTTATAATAACCAATAAATAATAACTATTTAGTTATTTAGAATGACAGCTGTTATTACATTTAGTTCTTTATTTATCCTCTCATGGCATGTTGACATTGTTATAAGATCGTGATATGCTCTTTCATGCATCTGTCATACAACTGTGTACATTCATGAACTTTTCTTTATATTGGAATTAAAATTTAATGATAAACATATATGTGTATTGTGTGCCGCGTGTTACAGTGTGTGTGTGTGTGTGTGTGTGTGTGTTTGTGTGTGTGTGTCTGTGTGTGTGCGTGTGTGCGTGTGTTTGATGGTATGTAAAACACCATCTACATAGTTCTACTTAAACACAGGCCACCTTTCAATACATAGCAACACACAGAAGTCATAAGAGGTACATATCTATCAGAATTTTCAGAATGTGACAAACTGTTCGATTGCCCGTCGAGTCGCCTTGCATTACAATGGACATACTTGTATAATGTGATTCCCGTCGGTCTTTTAGTGATCCAATTCCGTGGAATCCCTGTCGGCAGATAGTTCTCCTGGAGGTGTGAGCGAGAAGGTGACGTGGACTTGGAATGTTTAGTAGGGCATCATCAGATCGCTCATAACAAGACAACCATAATTATATTGACCCAGTTATCAGATTGTATGATAGGATTCCTAGGACTCTGTACACCGCAATCCTCTTCAACCACGAATCTTGTAGTAATTAATATGTCGGATTTAAATAGGTATGTACGTCTACATGGGCGGGGACACCTACGGCTCTTTGGTTTGAATTCTGGTCAGATGCGTGAGCATGTTTCGCCGCTAGCATAGGGATTGGAAGGAACAGCCGTACTTTCGAAATGGGAATCCATGAAACGCGATAAATACGACTACTGTAATTCTGGGAAGTCCGTTCAGGGAAGACCAGGTTTAGTTAACCCTAGCCATGCTAGAGGCGTCTCGAAACGCCCTGTTCGGTAATTTCACATTCCTTGTCGCTCTAAGGTTGGTGTACTTCCCCCCGCGAAGATGCAGGCAAACATATAATAGAAGCATGCGACTTTCCACGGCTGTTATCTCGGTAAATAGTTTATGGAATGAAAAACAAACAAAAAAACAACCATTTCTTATATTGTACTACCTATCCATTATATAAAATTCAGAATAATTGCATCATTAATAAAAAAAAAATCTGTCTATATTATTAGAAGCTATCATCAAATACATAGAAAAAATGTACGCCAAAGCTTGACCAGGGCTTGACCAGACTCTATTTGGCCAAGACTAGCCGCTGATTGGCTGACCAGCGGCTCGTGACCTCGCGCGGCAAGAACTGTGAAATTACCGAATATAGAGCATCATAATTACCCCCCACGAAGATAAATGTGATGCTGATATTTTAGGTGAATCCTCGCGATCACTCGTAACATTTCTCACTTCAGAAAACAAGTTATTGGCCAATGTCTTTAAAACCATACAGTTATATATTACTACTGTATATATCTTTTCACTGACATTGTATGTCACAAAAACAAAGCCAACCAATATAATCAATATAATTATATATAAATATAATTATGGATACTTACAAGTATGCACTGTTGACAAGAAACGAACGTCGTCAGATACCATAGAAATTATAATAAAAAATAATGCTCCATTGATTAAAATAGTACTACATTATTTTCTAATTTAAATGAGCGTCTTCTGAAAATCTAGACAAAAATGTATTCCTACAACACTAATATTTCTCAGTGCCGTAGATATGTCGATAGCGCAGTCCTCTGTCCCGATCGGCTCCAACGAATTCATAACCTTTTATTACACCATTTAATAAATTCAGTAATATATGGACACGAATGTGAGATTCTGTCACATAATTCTAGAAACTATTGTAATATCGGTTTTCAGTCACAAACACTATAATAGGCAAATGTCTTGGGAACTGGGTTAAAGCACACAGACGAAATATAGTTCCAAGTAAATGTGTAAATATTAATGGATGTGTTTCCATATTTAATTGAAGAAATCTTTTTAATTTATATTCGAGAAATTACCTTCCAAGAAGAAGCTCTAAAAGAGGTTCAAAAAGACTTTGATATCGCGTATGAATACAATTCTAAAAATCTATTGTGTTATTGCACTTATATTATTATGTGTGGCTAACCTTAAAATTGTATGGTGCTCAACATCAAGATGGAATATAGTTTATAGAGGCAATAGATGAGTTTCGCAACTCTGAGTTTCACGCCGAACGGCGATCTTCATGCGACTGTTACTGTATGACGCCATTGTATGAATCCATTATGGCACTGTCTATTTTTGGTCCCGATTATTGTTATTTTTCAGAGTGTGTCTACATGTACCCAATAGTTAATTTCTCTTATTTAAAATTCCAGCGTTTTTATAGTTTATTAAAGCTATTTTTTCGTCCATGCTCAAGTTACACTGGCCTGAAGCCCGCGCAGTGGTGTTTGGGATCTTGAGTATCTTCCAGGTTACAGTATGTTCTATTTTCTTTTGTTTTAGTCCCCATATATACTTCGAAAGTTCAGTTTCTTTACTGTACTTTTCATTATGGAAGGATTTTGTTTGTGGTTCCTGTATCTTTCCTTGAAGTTACTTCCTGTTAGTCCGATGTATTTCTTATTTGTGTTGATGGTGTTGACGGTTGCTTCATATATCACACTACTTGATAGGCATGTTCCGTTTAGTGGACATTCAGCTGGTTTTCTGCAGTTACACGTTTTTGTTTTGTTTCCACAGTTAAATATACACAATGCCACACGTCTATATGGTAAATGCATACGTACTATTATGCTCTTTATTTCACCTTGAGTAAAATATAAGAAGGAACTGTACTGAAACTGAACTGACCCTCCTCTCGGACAAAAGGATAACTTCGCGATATCATCCACAGCTAACCACAACCAATTAGAACACGTCAGTGCCATAATCGACTAAACACTTGACCAAGAAAGTCGGACAGGTGAAGGGGTGACTCTAAATGGATGACACACTAATCTCAAAGTGCATGAATTATTTTCGATTCCTAGTCATTATTATCAAAAGCCACAACACATACGAGTCCTCGTACTGAAGTGCTATTATGCTCACTGCCAACTGGAACTCCAGTACAAACGAGACTTCAGGGATACTTGTATGCACTGTTGACAAGAAACGAACTTCGTCAGATACAAAGTAGCAGTATTATTGCTTCATCGCATGGACAGTGGGGATTACCCTGACTGGACTCAGTGATAAAACTGTTTTATCAGATGACCAATGCCCATTTATATTCCGGGTTATTTACGTCAATTAACACCGGAAGCTTCTTTGGGTCGTTGTTTTCATGTGTCGTGTTAGTATCGGTCTGGCTCCCACAATAACTTGCTAGACGCACATATATCTGTAGGCGTGATTGCGAAAGGTATCAACAACAAGTAATTGTGCCAACTTACAAATGGTAATATATCAAATGAAATATACCATCAACGTCATACAACGCAAATGATGTCAAATCCAGATGCGCCATGACATCATGCAAGAAATGGCGCCATTGTCATAGAATAAACCAGAAGAACGAGGGTATGAGGGTAATCTGATATTTTTACAACCTGAAAACATATGGAACTAATTTACAAGCAATGTAAATACCTCCGTTTACGTATAGATACCTCAAATATTATGTATAGATACCTCAAATATTACGTATAGATACCTCAAACCTTACGTATAGATATCTCAAGTGTTACGTGTAGCTACCTCAAATATTACGTATAGATACCTCAAATATTACGTATAGATACTTCAAATATTAAATGAACAGCCATTATTTGACAGTGCAATATTTCAAATGCTCGCCACCTAAAGGCATACAATCACGGGTTCGTTGACATAATTCATGGTCAAACGTATTTTACCTGAAAGTATGTACATTTGAGTTGTCTACACAAGTATATTGGGCAACAATCTACACTTCCGGCATGCCCCATTGGTTTTCAATGTTTTCATATTTGTTATTTATTTTTTTATATATTTTTATTTTTTTTATCTCGCGATGAAAAATACAAAACTATGACAATATTGAAAACCAGTGAGACCTGAGGCAAATGTAGTTTGTTGCCTAATATACTTGTGTATCAAATATACCTACTTTCAGGTAAAATACGTTTGACCATGAATTATGTCAACGAACCCGTGATTGTATGCGTTTATTACAGTCCATGTAAGTAAAAAGTAAAAATCAGCTTTAAAAATACGTTCAAACAGCATTCATCTTGGTAATAGTGGCACTTACTAGGTGAACTATAGTATTATGTCGTCTTCTTTGCCATCACTGACAATAAATAATTCATCAAGCTTACAAAACATCTTAACGTTTTTGGATTCCATACAAATAGCAAGCATGTAGCAAAATGATATTGCTAGAATAGCTCCCAAAATGTAGACAAAACAATACCACTATATCATAACGGATACCATCAATGGCGAATTTCTTATTCAATGCATACAGATAAAAGTCTGTTGTAATTATTTAATTCAATAATGTTCGTAGAACATCTCAAATACATTAAATTAAACAGTGTCAAGTTGTAAAAATCACCCCACACAGCATCACATGTCGCTGCCAAACTGTAATACGGTATCAACTGGAGCGGAAATCGAATAAAGAAGAATTGGTGCATACGATAAAATTAGATTACAAAGACTTTTGATTTAGCCATGAATAGACTTGGCACGCTTATCACTCAGGCAAATATTTACGTACCAAGTTCAGTTTCGCTATCGTGAATGACCTTGGACCGTATACAAATATTGGCAGGTTTGCAGCCTATTCATTACAAACAGCTAAGTCGCATGTTTAATCTCATCATTGCTAAATGTGTCAACATCGACCAGGTCCATCTAGATTTAATCCCCGTCGTAAACTACTTGTAACAACGATTAAGAGGAGCATGTGATCGTATCAGCACATGCATGCATGTAACTTCAGACATATGGTTGAAAGATTATCGCAAATTGCAGTTAACCAATAAACAATAATAATCAGAAACATACCATACCGTTTCTATCAAGATTTCGTCAGTAAAATACCGACATCATGTGGGACTCGTTGCTCAGAATAGTCGTAGTTACAATTGAGTCAAGTCAAATTTTAGGAAGCCATTGGATGAAACACTTTCATCACTATAATACTTGAGAATATGGTTAGCTAAAACTACAGCAGCGATAAGATTGGATCGTGCAACCAGACTCACATTTGTAACCGGTCCCTAACTGTTGACTTGCAATCAATTGTAGCTAGAACTGTTCCAGGGTCCTGTTGCACGACGCTCTTGTAGGCTACAATAATTGTTGGGACATACAACTGCCGTTACAATAGTTGTCGTGCTGTCTTATTCAGATAGCCTACAAGAGCTTCGTGCAACCCAATTCCAATTGTAGAAGAGCGTCGTGCAACAGGACCCAGGTTGAGCAATGGGGGCCCAGGACTCGGAGTGTACAGCAAACGTTAAAAGGCTGTACGTTGTTCAGACCAATCATTTGGTCTGTCTGGTCGCGAGGTTGCGAAACATTTATAAGTACGATTTCATCTTCAACTCAGTCATTGCGTTTACATCCAAACGCAACATTTTAATTGGGCATGAATTCGTACTCAAAACAGTTTCGTGACCTCGGAACCAGGTGTAACACACCGTTTTATTTATGAAGTAAAATTCAATGTCAGTTTGTGGTTTATTTACTTATTTTCACTAACTCCTTTATTAATTTATTAATTTATTCATTTGTTCATTCCTATCACCATTTGTATCATAATATGTAATTATGTGACGTAGAAACTAAAACAGCAACAATGAAATTTATATAGTGGAAATGTTAAAAACACTGTTAAAACTTCATGCACATGCTTGGGATGGTACATAACCAGAATCCACTTGGGTTTGGGTCCATTTTCACGAAAACATAAAGCAAACTCGTCTCTGCCACCTGTGATTTATCAATTGAAAAACACGGGTTCTATTTAAATGAACACTATAGCTCTGTTCAATGAGAACTGGTGATATTGAGACTCAAACAAGGAATACGTCACTGGATCGAATATATAAAATAGATAATGTGAAATAATGTGTATAGTACGTATGGGTTATTTTTCAACGGGAATATTGAAACAACATGGTGATCATTAATTTCGTAATACACCGTAATACTGATCTCCGCAGCTCTAGTAGTGTGTTTCATGAACAATATGCTATAATATAGCCAATCCTTTACGCATCTCGTAACTATTTCCATGATTAATAAACCGTAATAATGATCTCCGCAGCTCTAGTAGTGTGTTTCATGAACAATATACTATAATATAGCCAATCCTTTACACATCTCGTAACTATTTCCTTTTTGAAATACGTTCTGGTAATAGGTAAACTGTCATTATATTATAATGTTTAAAGAATAATAGTGCAGTGTTATATCGTTTAAGTTCTGTGACACTGTGATAGAAGACATGCTTTTAATGTATGTATGTAATATTAGCAAATTACTAATAAAATGAATACTTTTGCATGCGGTTTATAAAAATTTAAATGTCATATATTGGGGAAAATAAAATTGTCATGAGTTCACAACGCGACCCATTAAAACAGAAACCGAAACTTGAACGAATGTTGCTATCAAATTAAACGATAGTGTCTACATTTACAGATTCGTCGTCGAACCGTCCGTCGCACTGAATGTAATTTATAATATCTCACTGCTATATCTCTTCCAATCTTTCCAACACAACTAATTCCCAACTTTTGTGAGGATTGACAATACAATTTACGGACGTACAGTAGTGGTATGTACACCAAGTACAGCATAGCTAGTGCAATACCATGTCCGTGGAACTATCGTGCTCTAAAGAGCTTTGTAGCGCCACGGAGTTGACAGATCAAGAGTTGATGCCAGGAACCATTAATTAAAGTGCAGTGACGATCTTGACATCCACTGACCACGCATCGTGTGTAACTCACGGGATACTATTTCACTCAGCTTTATGGTACCCGTGGGACTTTCCGTCTCTTAGCTATATGAGGTGTGTCAGCGTATGCGGACGTTGATTGGTTCCGTTAACGACCTCTACGAAAAAAACCAGGTTTTGCCACTGTGCTGCCGTGAGAACTATAATTATATGGTATAGTGGCACAAGTGTTCCACGCGATGCTCGTTACGTAACTGACGGACATGTGTGTACTTCGTCTTAGGGTGCAGGATAGATAGATATTCTTTATTTCCTACAGTATTGAAGATTTATTATTGATTTAGAGTGTGTTTTCAAATAATGCTTAGCGTTAATAGATCTCAGCTGCAGTTTAATCCCGGTTCATGATTCTGATGAACTTAGCTTCTGCCGTGAACTTACAAGGCAGCATTTATATGAAGCCACGCAGTTCTAGCTCTTCTCCGACCTCGCATTCTAATACTAAATAGGTATTGCAGTTACTGGTGTATATTCTGAATCAAATGTATTGCCAACCATTCAGATTACACGTTAGATGGCTAGGATGACCTTCATCTTTATGGCGACAACCGTGACATCAAATAGGGAACATATAAATACTCATCACCCTTTAGTTATTAACGAGTATGTTGTCTTCCCACGATACCTAGACAGATCATTGAATGCAATACTCGTACATTGTTGCAAATGTCGTTAAATCGACGATGAAACAGATAAAACAAACTATAATCGCACTAGTTGAATCTTTGCTTCAGTCTCAATAAATGCCATCGAAGCTGAACTATTGTATATTACATTATTCCGTTAGGTTAACATTATGGTGACATGGATGTAAACACATCCATTGTACACGTGTTCGGGAGATTCTAAAATTCGTCCGTTAAATAAAATTCAAAGTTAATTTGAGAGTTTATCTACGTCAGTTACCCACCTGGTAAACACCATCGGGCGCAGTGAATTTACATTTACATTTACAAGTATGAGTTCCGAGATCTACTAGACTTCTTAGTATAATAAAAACCACCAGAATGTGATTAGTAGGACTATTCTGGGAGACCCTTGGTATGCGTAAAGGGAAATAACTCTTGGGAAACAGATTCTTGACAAGACGTACAGCTTTCTGTATTCCTTAGTGTCTGTCTTGCTTATTAGATTTGTGGCTTACGCATGCGCTCCGTCTGCTTGCGCTGGATAAAAGGTACTGCATACTTTCTTCCTATGACCACGAAAAGGTTACAACCATTCTTCCTTCATAATTATATTCTTTTAAATGTTTTCTGGCTACCACAATGTCGTGGAAAGAACACCTTAATTAAATCTCCGATAAAAGCATGTCTCGGCCTGTGAATGTCCTGGGAAATATAAATATATTAATAGGCACTCTCTTCAGTAATACAAGTGAAACCCGTCATGCAACACGAACACCCGTTTGCAAGTGCATATTGAGAATGCCTTAAAAACAATGCCAACTATCAATGATTCATATAGAAAATAAATTTAAGGCACTTTGGCATTACTATAAAGATTACGTGTCCATGCCAAAGCAAATACTCCTACATGTATATTTTGTGTTGACTTTAGTAAAAGTAATAAAAATACTATGAATATTTTGTACATGTACCTATATGCATGTATAATAAAAGGTGTTGTAAAACGTTGAGGCGCAATAGCAAATACGCTTACATGTATATCTTACCGTTTGTCCACTCATTAATATTTTCTATATTCAATAAATTACTTTTGCAACAGACATATTACATGAACGGACACTAGCTACCATAATTCTGCATTAAATTAAGATATAATCTCGTAGTATATGATGGCTCTATTGACTATTTTTTCCGTGCGTAGGTTCATCGGTGTTTGCACATATGTGTGTGTGTGTGTGTGAGAGAGAGAGAGAGAGAGAAATAGAGAATGAGAAAGAGAGAGTGTGTGTATGTGTATGTGTGTGCGCGTGTGTTCGCTCGATTTTGTACACGAGTATGTATGTTTCTGTCTATCCATAGCATTTCAGAAAACATGGCGATAACATAAAGCTTTGATGACCATAGACAACTTGTAACATCAAACTGGCGCCACCGGAAGTAACTGCATGATCAGACAAGGAAGTACATGCATGTCAGTGATGGTGACGTTATTTTGGGTTTCAATGACACTCAAAGCCTAGTTCTCACTTGAACAATTGTGCGACTGAAAAATCTCAAGTGTGCGACTGCCATTTATATGTTTGTGATGAGATCCAGGTTCTACGGAAGTAGCACCGCGCTCGCACGGGGTCGCACCGCACTTGCATGGTATTCCTACAGCTTGCACGGCAGTCTGATGGCAGTCACACCGGGGTCGCATACGCCCGCATGAGATTCGCACTGGTTGCACGGCAGTCTGATGGATATCCCTTCAGACTCCCGTCCGACTCCCGTGCGACCTATCAGATCGCCGTGCGACTGCTGCGCAACCCCCATGCGACCAATGCGAACTATGCGAACCATGCGACAGCCATATGGAATGTTTCAACATTTGAAAAAAATCGCCCCGGCATGCGACCCGTCCGAATTACACACGACACCCCTACAACCTGCGCGAATCATCAACATACTCCCGTATGCCCTGTACGATTTGGTAGTCGCGTAGAAAATCGCGTAGAAAATCGCGTAGAAAATCGTAGAAAATCGTTCAAGTAGAACAGGGTATTACCGCCATTATTATGAACCTTCTGTCACTATAGTAATCCGTGCAATCTACAAACTTTCTGCCACTGTAGTAAGCATGCGCCCCACATTTCACTTCCACCCACCCACCTCAGTACAGTCACGTACAAGATATTATATTTTATATTATAACTATCCTATTATTTGCTGTTCTTGTAAACCTTGAAATAGAAAAGTGTTCACTCGCATTACATTAAGCTCGCATATTAAGGTAGTACCTCACTGGCCTGCGACTCTTGACGACAAATTGCGAACGGCATTCGCGAGGGAGTTTCCAAAATGTCTCGAAACGTTCGCGAGGGTTCTCAATTTCCTCGTGTGAGTTGCAGGGCCTCAAATTTTTCTCTCAAAATAGTCGCAGAGTCGTCGCGGGTGTCTCGAACCCGTCTCGAACCCTTCTCAATTTAGTTTCCGTGAGTCAGAAAGTGCGAAAAATGTGAGACAACTTTGTGAGGACCTATGAAACTAAATTGTGACTAATTGGAGACAAAAAGGAGAGTCTGACATTCCGGGCGCGAGACAGGCGCGACCCATGGGAGCGCGACAAAATTGCGAATCTCGCAATTTTGTGTCGCCAACTAGTCGCGAGCTTTTGCAGCCCAGTGAAATAGTACTTTTAGCCTCGTAAGGGCCATTCGCATTAAATTGGGCTCGCAATAGTTTTCTACCTACAGTATACCAATGTGATACCGGGTATTGGAAATGTTGGTGAACACGTGTCTAAGCGACGTGGTGTATTTGATAATATGTGCCTTTCGCCTTCCTAATATATTATCTAAATATATATCCAGTTGTACTATGCTTATAGAGAGCGACAAGCTGGTACAATCATATAAATATTTGCTGATCTTTGCTCTGAACGTTGATGCTTTCTCATTCAGGTGGAATTAGGTTCTGCTTCGCTTATTATCATTAATAAATACATGTAAGATGCAAATGGTGTGTATCCCCCACTACGCTGCGACTGTCTTTAATGTTTAGAAGTCATAGCATAAGACTGGAAGTGGGCAAGTCGCTCAGAATTCTGTTTATTGCTAACGAACTGGGCCATTCCTCTTCCTGATGATAGGTTCCTGATGACGTTGATTGGACCTGTCACTAGCCAGGAAATCAACATTATTCCAGTAAATGGCAAGTTAACTTTGTCATACAGTAGTGTGGTTGTCATTATAGAGTAAAGCCAACGTTGACATTTTGGTTTCACTGCCAATGACGTCATTGACATTGTTCATATTATTCTTAATATTGCTTCTACTCCATTCCACCCTCCCGTTCTTTCTCTCTCATTTTCTCCCACTCCCCTGTGTCTCCATATCTCACACTCTTTCTCTCTCCCGCTCGCTCCTCTTCTCCCTCCCCTCTGTCAGTGTTTGTCGGCATCTCTATATCTCCTCTCTCTTTATCTCTCTTTCACTCTCTCTCTCCTTCTCCCCTCTCTCTCTTTCTCACACACGCAGGACACACACACGCTCTCCATCTTACACCTCCCTTTCCTTTCCTTTCTTTCTCTCTCTCTCGCTCGCTCTCTCTCTCTCTCTCTCTCTCTCTCTCCCCCCCCCCCGCGCGCGCGAATAAGATACATTTGAGACCAGCATATGGTTCTCAATCAAACCCTCTGGTTACTATATCCAAATGTTAAAGGTACGAAAAATGATATAGATCAATAACACATCTCAAGTTTAGTATTACCATCTCTAATAACTGTCACACATTGGATAATGTGTTGTTTATGGTACAATTCCTATTAGCTGATACAAACTAGAGAGCAGCCTGGATAACAGTCCGTGTCAGTCATACACGTAATTATCTAGCACTTGCTGGTACCATTGTAAACCCTTTTAAACCACAGAGCCAAACTACACAGGCCATTAATGTAACGCCTATCTCTTTAACTCTCGCGAACATCCAAACATCCAAATTAATAATCGGTGTAACGGACAGATTTAGTGCACAGTCGATAAGGTTTCGCTGAAATCAATGGTGTATATATCGTCCACTTTACAGGAATTACTGACTCCCATTTTCGTTTTCTCCGTAATACACACTTGATACATAGTACGTCGAACGACATGCACGCAGGAACAAAGTGACTGGCTGGCGAACTCGCGTCTAGTGGACTATCGCGTCTCGCGTCTAGTATGCCACTCGAAATACCTCAGTTCTATATATTCTACAATTAATTAAATTTGCCACGATTATTTCATTGCTATCGAAAGGACATGGACATGACCAAACGACCATTTTGCACATTAGAGTAAATGACTTAGTGTGATTTTCGAAAGTTCCACAAATATTGCATTGAAGAGCTTAGATGTAATGCTGTAGTATTTTTTTTCATTAAGACAATTCATAACTACTGCTGTTTCATGCAAAGTTCGTGTTCGCGATTACCATGATCCTTTTTGTAATGTATATTTGTACCTCATATGCCGAGGTTCTCGGCCTAAGTGAATAAAAGTTCTGTTCTTTTCTGTTCAAACCAGAAACACCCCTTCGTGCAATATTTGTTCCCCGGATGTCATGTTTGGTGCCAGTTTGGTATGCATTGGCCAAAAGCCTGGCAACTGAGGAAATATCAAAGAACAACATAGTCGTCAAATATCGTCGTCAAACATTGTCGTCAAACAGCACCATTGATGACAGACTATAACATAAACAAACTCAACCCACTTCGCGACGTGTCGTGCAAAATGTTATAATTCGATTTTCAGAGATTGACAGAGTTCTTACTAGAACTGAATGGAGATTGTGTAATGATGAATGAAGCTATAGTAAGAACAACTACTAGATCACAGAGCTTTTGCATCGTTTAAAAAAATGTAACTTTCTTGTGATAGGAAGAGAACATGTATTAACAATGAATGTAACGTTGCATACCATTTCTCATGGCTTTTGAACATGTTGAATACTGCATTCACTGAGAGCCAAATTCAAGATTCGATTTCGATCTATTCGGTTTTGTAGTTCTATGGGTTAATTATATATAACTACATGTTATTCGTGCATTGGAAATAACTCATTTTAAATACTTTGAAATAGTTAATGAAATGTCCACGGTGGTTCGTGGGGTTTTCCTGCTCGTAGCGTGAAATTAGCATGCTATTTAAGCCTATTATTATACTTTTAATTGAATGTAATCTGCATAGGAACATTATTACGAATGCAAAACAGAACACTCTTTCAATCACACGATCTGAAAGCCACATTTCCTTATTCAGTTTCTCATTCAGACAGTCAAGAAATCCATTAGATAAGTTGAGTAGAGCCCATTTTCTACGGTAATTCAATGGAGGAATAATAAACTCGGCATTTAATTTAGTTAAATAATTAATAATTATTGTTACGACAACATTTCTAATACCATGCCAGTCCCAACTGCAATAAGATATATTTGCTTCCATTTCCCGTTTATCACGATTAAAACAGCAGGCATGTCATTGCCATAGAGAGTAGATGGAGCAAGTTTAGAGTCGGGGGGCATGGCAACAAGGTACAAGGTCTTGTCACTGTAATTGTATGGAGAAGTCGTATATAAGCAGTTAATTACTTAGCGGTATCCAAGCTGTATACAAAGGGAGACTATTGCTGAATATATGTAATAATATTCCGGGTTTTAGTGAGATTGCATACAGAAATAGTAACGATCTGAGGACAGTGAATTAATATGAACTGGGTACTGGAGTGTGTTGGCCAGTTGACACGGTTGTCATGGTCAAACGTATATTTGTCTGAAAGTAAGTACGTTTGATTTCTCTACATAAGTATACTGGGCAATAAGCTACGTATACATTTTATCGCATGTCCCACTGGTTTTCAATATTTTCATATTTCATGTATTTTAATGTCTTGCGATAATAAATACAAACACAAGGCAGATTTTACCTCTTCGAGTTATGTCCCCTTATTGCATTAATATAATAAGCAAAAGATTACGACCATATTGAGATTTTTACCGGAAATTTATACTGGCGATTCAAGCAAAGTTCTATATCGGGGATTGGCAGTGGATATATGTCTACTATACAGCAGTGAAAAGGTTTTTGGAAGTATTAATATGATTGTATTTATGTCAAGTGAATGTACATTGCAGTTGTAGGTAAGAGTACACAACGAGCATAACTATCTGTGATTGTATACCTTTAAATGGTCGTGTATAGGTTGTGAATACTTATTGATTTACATGTATATGATTAATACTAACAGTATATATCCCTATATTACAGTACGATTATTTTTCGAACCCTATTTGTATTTACATACATATACCGTAGTTGAGGTTTGCTTAATATAATTGTTTCAAATTTACATACACCTTTTCAGAAATAAGCTTCAAGTATCATTCTGGGTTGTTCTGTATTACACAGTGTAGTTCAAAAGTATAAGCTTACCTCCAACATCCAGCCGTATTATACTACACACTTGCTAAGAATAAAAGTACCCTTAAAGTTACGTCGTTTCCTAATAGAAGTGCCCAGTAGTTGCGCAACGCTATTATAACATTATAATTATACAGAATTGTCTCTGTTCTGCAGAAACATCTATTCTTGTCATCATTATACAACCATACCTCGATAGTCTTGCATTTTGCTTCAGTTACTTCAAATCTCCATGTAGTCACATTTCCTGACAGGTTCACATTATCATCATTTACATTTGAAGCATGGATCCATGTTAATCCTAATTTTCTCCAAGATGTCGTAGAAACAGGATCCTAAATTATCTATCGACTGTGTTGTTGGTGTATCGTATGTATCAGTGACGACATTGGATAACAATTGCAGAAATGAGTTGGTTGCATGCCGCAGTATAAACGCGAAATTAGTTGCAATTGATCGTATGCCATACGCCATTATCACCGTTATCTAATATCCTGGTTTTGAAGTACTAGTATTGGAATTAAAACTGATTAAATCTCACTTTATTATAACACTTATCACGTTCACTACCCTATTCGTGATCCTAGAGGCGGGAAGTAAAGCAGTCACAGAATCTGTGTCCAGAGGATGAAACCTAGCCAACTAGTCACTACTTTAACCAACTAGTCACTACTGTAGCCATCTAGTCAATATTCTAGCCAACTAATCACTACTCTAGCCAAATAGTCACTAGCCAATTAGTCACTACTCTAGTCGCTACTCTAGCCAACTAGTCACTACTTTAACCATTTAGTCACTACTCTAGCCATCTAGTCAATATTCTAGCCAACTAGTCACTACTCTAGCCAAATAGTCACTACTCTAGCTAACTAGTCACTAGCCAACTAGTCACTACTCTAGTCATCTATTCAATATCAAGCTATCTAGTTAATATTCTAGCCAATTAGTCACTACTCTAACCAACATATCACTACTTTAACCATCTAGCTACTACTCTAGTCATCTAGTCAATATTCTAGCCAACTAGTCACTACGATAACCAACTAGTCAATATTCTAGCCAACTAGTAACTATTCTAACCAACTAGTCACTACTCTAGCCATCTAGTCGATATTCTAGCCAACTACTAATTATTTTAACCAACTAGTCACTACTCTAGCCAACTAGTCACTACTCTAGTGACTTCTCTAGCCAACTAGTGACTACGCTAGCCATCTAATGACTACACCAGCCAACTAGCGACTACTCTAGCCAACTAGTGACTACTCTAGAAAACTAGTCACCACTTTAGCTAGCTATTCACTACTCTAGTCAATTAGTCACCACATTAACCAATTATAGACTATAAGTCACTATCCACCGAATTAACCTGTTGTTCATTAAAGCAGTTCCACACTACTCAAATAATTAAATTATAAACCTGTTATATAAAATGTTTTGTAACGCTGTATGCATTCATTCTTCTAAATTCGGTAAGCCAAGAAAAAACCTTCCGCTGAATTAAGATCTATTTATGTAGGCTATACAATCATGATTACACTGTTTTCCCCGCGAAATTTAATTGCTGTTCGGTCTCTCAAGTATGAAACCCTCGCTGCTCGGCAAACGGTATGTATTCATCATGAAAGCCTGCTTTGGTAAATTTAGAGCCAAATTTGAGGATTATATTTTAGTAGTCAGCTTTTGAGAGACAGTACATTTAGATCCATACATGTGTGCTTCCCTTTAGATCGTATGGCATTATGCCAGAAAGTAAAAACGAAATACATTAAATTAAGAAACGTAAAGAAGGTTATCCCGTCGATATTAAACAATTAAATTATTTCTAAACGTAAATCGCTTTGGAGTTTATCTTGTAATGACGCATACCTCGGTTGAGGTTGAAACGACCGAGGGAGGGGGATCGAGAAAGGGGAGGCTCTGAATGGTAATAGATTTATCGAGCTGTCTCGTCTTACAGTTTTGTTTTTACAGTCATAAACGTCTTTTAATCTCCAACCAAAGACTTTGATTTTTTTTAATGCCCAAACTTGCTTTTATGTGTCACCACATAGAAATTTCGTACTTCAAAGCGGCATTTACTTTTATTTGATTTATTTGAATTATGTCTTGTATATAATTATGTTTATATGTTTATGTGGAGAGAGAGAGAGAGAGAGAGAGAGAGAGAGAGGGGTGTAAGATGCAAAGCGTGTGTGTGTCCTGCGTATGTGAGAGAGATGGGGAGAGAAAGAGAGAGAGAGAGAGAAGAGAGAGAAAGAGAGGTGTAAGATGCAAAGCGTGTGTGTGTCCTGCGTGTGTGAGAGAGAGGGGGAGAGAAAGAGAGAGAGAGAGGGAGATAGAGAGAGAGAGAGAAAAGGGAGAGAGAAAACTGAAACGTTTCGGGAAACGAGACAAGGAAGTTATTATTCCCCCACCACAGTTATAACCATATAATGAAAACGCTGGTCAAGTTCCTGTCCGTCGATTAATCGTGTTGACGTAATCGTTCCCCTCTTGTCAGGTGCCAGGGTCTTCATTGCCGGATCTCGAGAAGACGAACGTCCACAAAGGAAGACCATAAGGACAAGGATTCAAGCGCTAAATTGTCGAGATCGTAATAGGGTTGGAGACATAATCAATTTTTTGAAAGAAGATATCCGCTATTTAGGGTTTATTTTCAGCTTTGCTGTCCAGATCCGTAGCATCAATATGTAGCAAACGTTATCATGCTCTGTTTCTGTACTGTGTTATTATTAGCTTCATAGAACATGTATATTACATTTTATGAAGAATTTTGTTTTAAATAATAATAAATAAATAAATATCTAACATAAATTGTATATGTAGGTTACTATATCGTAACATTGAACGATGTTTCTGTATCGATTTTTCTTTTTACGTTGCAACTTCAGTTGCCCATTCCGATCACGTGTGGTGTAGGGGTAGGGGTTGGTTACTGATACTTAAATAACGTGCATAAGGACCAGAACGGTTTGTGTTATACCAACCTGACCCAATGGATTACCGCTACTATTATATATAGCTAACGATCTCACGGTATACACACAAAAAGATACGTACACAACCCAATAGATCATTGCGACCATCTTATGTACATTTAGTTTAAATATACTTTATTTCAAACCCATCAAACGAACCAGTAAACACACCGATGTAAATTGGATCAATACCTTCATATGAGTATGCCGCACAGCTGAAAATACATGCACTTCTATTACCGCAGCAAGATTGGTTCGCCATGATACTGATGTGGATGGATCAAACGCACATGTGGACATGATTATGCGTCAAAGCAGCTGATAACATTTAGACGTCTACAGACAACATTCAACACGTCATCTAAACCAGAATTGTTCTTCTCAGAGAATCTATATATAACGTAAATGCAATATTCTAGTTTTCAGACATTGCCAAATACATGCTATTTCAGATCAGTAATTTTCATACTGCTGTCATAAGATGGCTTGGAAATGATTATATAGCGTCATTTGATGTTCATATCATGGCTGCCCAATATGGGGGAAGATAGGCCTAGACAATAGGACTGAATACCAGCACATTATAAGGCGGTTTTGGACAGACTTGTTATTTATATAGAAGTATAATGATCTCCACGGATGCCCATCACTGTTACATTGTAAGTATTTTTCCCCACGTCGGTATACTGTGATCTATAAGCCAGATTAAACGTAGATGAGAAATATCAAATAATTTCAGATTGTGGCGTCCCGAATCGTCTGGATATACCGCGGAAAATCATGACGGTCGATTTCTTTTATGGAAACCTATAGAATGTACGGGTCTCGATGAGAAAACTGTGTTTTGGGGCTTCAGAGAACAAACTGGATCGACACTAAAATAGCATGTAGTATATACAATTGATCGAGTGTATCAATCACAACACCTAAATGACCATTGCTTTCAATTTCACGAACTTCCGGTCATTCATTTCAAAGTATCCTTATATGTATTCACTTTCACACGGATAAATTAAACATGGTGAGAAAACACATTGAAGACTTCCACGTGTGAAAAATGGTTTAGATGTATACATTTGGGGCCGCTCGAAACGAGTGTTGAGGCTTTCCACAAAGATATGCCTGCGATCTGTTTATGATAGGAGGAAAAGCTCGAGGTAAACTCTGAGGAAAAGCTGGGGTAAAATAAATCAATAAATATGCTCAAAAATAATAGAAATACGGACCGGTCAAAACGTCCACTGTTTTTGAAACAGATAAAATTATAGCATGGGGAAGAATATTCCACATTCCACATTCCACATTCCCAGAAGAAATCAACATGTAAATATAAGCATTAACACCTGTCGATATCCATAACATGCTGCGGTTGTTTAAGAGTAGAATCAATTACTCTCATAAGTACAACAAGCTCTTGCTTTAAGTAGATTAGCAAACCTTATCCATAATAAAGACCTGGTAACACGCACTGTTGACCAGGACGTCTCTATGTAACATCAACACTAAGTGCTGTATGATCGCCAAAATGTGTTCTCTCTCTCTCTCTCTCTCTCTCTCTCTCTCTCTTTCTCCCCTTTCTCTCCCTATCCCCTCCCCTCTCTCTTTCTCCCCTTTCTCTTTCTCTCTCCCCTCCTCTCTTACACACACACACACTTTCTCTTTCACTCTCCCCTCTCTTTCTCCCCTCTCTCCCTATCCCCTGCCCTCTCTCTTTCTCCCCTTTCTCTTTCTCTCTCCCCTACTCTCTTGCC
>JAUTBT010012865.1:0-23460 GCA_032361225.1 Lepetodrilus schrolli
CTGTCTGTCTCTCTCTCTCTCTCTCGCGCGCTCTCTCTCCCCCCCTCTCTCTCTCTCTCTCTCTCTCTCTCTCTCTCTCTCTCTCTCTAACTCTCTATCTATCTATATATCTATCTATCTAAATATGGCTGTCTCCCCTCTATATCAACGAATCTTACAATCTACACAAAATATATGGTGTTCTGCAGAAGTTCTACGAGCAATAAAGTCAGATTTATACTTGGATACAGTTGTCTAGTATCAGTGAGACAGTGGCATTCCACACACCCCCACCCCCCACCCCCCACCCCCCACCCCCGAGCATCACATGTATCATTATACGAAAATTACTTGATGAGGTTTCCTTTTTCAGCATATTCTCATGACAACTGCATAACAAAGTGGTTAGGGAATCTGTGCACGACGGCTTCCAATTTATTCTGACAGTTCGCTAGCCCCACTCTGAGAAAGTACACGCTGACTTAATTGATTTAACTCTTCCGACAACACATAAATAATAATTACTGTGAAAGTTACGTCAATTTTATCTATTTTATGTCGTTATTGATCAAATTAACATTGTAACACATTTAGGATATTTCTAGCAATTTGATTTGATGAGCAATGAAATGTTCCGGGATCAAATATCATTAGATCCCGGAACCGCATCACGGTGTAGTGATACTGATTCTACTATGGCAGCCGCAAGTAGACTTCCGCCTCGGAGAAAGTAATGAGGTTTTCGGTCATGAATTTTAAGAAATAGATCCTGAACTTGTGGAATTTACCATGAATAATGAGGACAAGTTGGATAAATATCATAACAGTTAGTGAGAGTTGATCCAATGTAGGAACACATAGACGCCACGGCAGCGCGCAGATAGCCTGCATCACAATAATATAAAATGTAAACCGATTTAAATCTCTTGTAGATGGTGCAAATTCTTAGCATTTTAATAATACTATATTACTTTATATGTATGCACATAATATTTGGCAAAATTCAACATATTATTTAGAAACAAATGGTAAAAACAGTGTGAAATACTGTGGGAAAACCATAGTAAAAATCATTCACACTCAACTCTGGTAATAAGTGAGATAGCTTTAACATTCAGTGACATTATCTTGATAATAAGTCATTTTAAATGTATTTTGGAAAATTCGCTTTATTATCCACAAGAAGCCGCACATTTGTTGCTATTGTGAATTTCAATATGTTTGTTGGTCACAAGCAAAGATTAACACTTAAGAGGAAATAGTAATACCTATTACCATATGAAGTCATTGGCCGGCCCACTACAGACAGCATATTGGATTGCTGTTGTGGCTGTCTCTTCAACTACCTTTTTGGTAGACTATGTACCATAATTACGCTAATAATTCGAACAGGATAAAATAATTAAATTTGTAGCTGTTCAAATTATTAGAAAAACCCAAAAAACAATTAATTGTTTTGAGAAAAAAATTATTATGTTCAATTAATTAGAAAATAACGATTTAAAAAAATGTGTCATGTTCATGTGACGTAAAACAATAATTCACTAATTCATTCACTCACTCACCCATTTTGGACAGTGAAAATACTGGACATTTTTTTAATTCTTTGTCTTTGAGAAACATAAATGAGAATTTTTATTTTTTATTTTTTTAAAGTATTATAATGCTGTGGCACAAAAAAATAATGGAACTTGGAACAATTTGAATATTTCTGTCCAGTATCATTAATTGAATTTCACAAACACAAGCTATTCTTTTTATGTTGTCACATTGGAGCCATGGTTTTGGTCAAAATGGAAAAATATATTAAAGGATTGACTATTGGTTTATTATCCGTTCTTTTCAAATTAAATCAATTTATTGAAGTGAAACGTATTCATTAATAGTAATAAATAATAAGGAAATGTCACTCGTTAAAACAAATCTTTCAATAGAAATATCCATATTTGATAAGATTGCCACAAATCCCTGCAGAAAAGGAACTACCCCTGAAGCTTGTGACAGTATTGTTCTCAGTTGTTTGTCTGCAAGCTTAGTACCATCCTACAATAGTGTTCATGTGTTATTCATGACGCTAGTCTGAGGAAATACAATGCTGACGTCCAACTGGCCATCAGGACCTCCCACCCCGCCCGCTAACAAATCAATAGATCCCCAGATATACCAGAAATACATAATGGCCCCCCTGATAGATCTCGCTAATCAACATCCGGCTATTTTTAGCCCTGTCCCACGTTGGCTCATTTGTTGTATGGCATTTTTAGTTTATCATTGGTAATATGTGATTACAGCAACACAGAAATGAGATCCTTTTCTAAAATAAATTTAAAATAATATTTATTCCTTTTATTGTGATATTCTAAGTTTAAATAATATGTTTCATCGTTGTGTATGGGTGAAAGTTTCCCGCAGTGACGTAAAACAATAACTCACTCAAATATGATGATACTAATTAAGGTTCTAAGGCACATTCGAGGAAAGTAAATATTTCAAGTGCTTTAGGCGGCGTTTCTAAATGTTTGCATCTAGATCAAAATCTTGTACCTGTTGAGGCAATCTGACTGATGATATCCAACTTGATCGGGTCATCCATCCATGTTAGCCAGTGTTCAATGACAGCTACATGACAATGGAAACACATTGAGCCAGGAAGAGAATGGGCTTAGTCAGATACCTCCAATATGACCCGTGTCATTGTGAAGTAGCCCTGTAGTAGTGCTGTGTTATTCCCCCGTCTCTCACAGTCCCAGTCCGATACGGACATCTCCAGATACACATGTAAACACGTGCTTGTAGCCGCCAACACTCCATTTGCATAATCCCTCTGTCATGTCTGTTTGACTTCTCACAGACCCGCTACAGGTGTTACTGTAGTGTTTGCTAATCTGGACACTGGGATACATTATTGCAGTCTTTAGTTGCTTGCTAGTTTGCACATTTGCAGGAATAGAATCAGATAGTTCTTGATATTCAAGAAGGCTGGCTTTGTCACGTATGGGTGAAATGTTCCAGCTGTGACGTAAAACAAAATTCATTCACCCACTTACTCACTCACTCTCTCACTCACCTACCCACTCACTCGCTCGCCCACTCACTCACTCACTCACTCACTCACTCACCCACCCACTCACTCTCTCACCCACTCACCCACCCACTCACTCTCTCAACCACTCATTCACTCACTCACTCACTCACTCACTATAGCTGGAAATGTTTGTGATCTGTATAAGCCTGTTCCCAGAATATCCTCACAACTGTAAAACAAAAGTTGCATTAAATTAATATTTAACAGCTGCAATTCCATGCTTCACCTCATTATTTATTGATTAACGAGGGTACAAACATATAGACTGCCAATTTACATCATCCTGCCATGGCCATGATTTATTCATTGCATCAACGTCATTGCAGCTAGCTGGCATTTCCCATACATCACTGCACTTTTAATGTCCATCACTGTGCACTTTTACATGTGATTTGCTGTGTTCCTATCGATTGCCACATACTGGAGAGTTGTGTGCACTTCAGTCCATTGACAGTGTGAATAGACCGTAATGGATGGACGCATTTTGTCTGGCTTCATTTGTTCGTAACATGTTTGTGAACATGTGTGTTTGAATCCTTCCTCTGCCATGAAGTAGCCTGCTTTTGTATGTCAATACTCTTGTATGAACTTAGTGTTGAAGGTGAAATGTTTTTTTTTAGAAACTTTGCATACCAATGAAAATTGGTGTCCATCTCTTCAACCATCCATTCAGTCTGTCTGTCACCTATCTGTCTGTCTCACTGTCTATCTGTGTCTGTCTCACTATCTGTCTTGCTATCTTTAAGAAATGTGTGTTTACTTATGCTGACCCCAGCACTCCATTTTAGAGCTAGTACTAAACCTTAGAGTGAGTGAATTATTGTTTTACGTCACAGCGGGAATCTTTCACCCATACGCGACACTAAACCTTAGAACTCTTTTGGTTAGATCCACTGAAGAATTCTATTTTGGTAAAGCTGGGGGAATGCTGCATGCTACAACATTCAATGTTTCTGTCGGCTGTGAAGTATGAGGGATCCTGCATTGTAGGGATAGTGTCTTGTCAGTTGTTTATGTTGTTAAGCAAGTGACGAGAAAGAGTGTGAGTAAAGCATATATATTAGCCTGTGCTTTAACTCTGTGTAGTCGCTCTGTCCAAATGTGAAATATTGGTTTCTTCACCTTCTTAAATCTCTTTATCTTGTCCTGTGCACTTTCTCTGACAGTCTGATTAACGTGACTAGTAGTGTTTATAAGTATCTGTTCTTGGTCATTACCTATAAATACATCAACTTAGCGTCATAACATATAAAGACTTTGATCAAACTTGCTCAAGGACAATCACTCATCATTGTATTTGAGGGTCAAGGCCACGAACAGTGATTGGTTTGCAATGGATAATGATAAACAATTAACAACTATTTTGGTCATGCCATCGATATGCTTAATTCATGAAAAAAAATTGCTCATATCAGTCATACATACAATAATTTGCAGTAACATTACAACAAGTGTGATTTGCTTTCATGTCCAAAGTTCATTGAATTTTCATATCTTGGATTGACTTAATCAGCATTCAATCAGAGTTAGATATCAAATTCATTGTTTACAATCTATTCACACTGTTTATATGGTCCATAATACAATCGAGAAGAGAGGTTATATGATATTTTTTCAATGGATTCATTTATTGTAGTAAAACTAATATATTTGAGATTTGATGACATGCTGTTTATTACCCACACTCTGCAACCAAAGTGTTTTCCTGTGCTAATTGCCCATACTTTCCATGTGAATGCTCCGTTCAATACTGTCGTCTACCGACCATTGTCATTGAAACCAAGGTGACCAGTACACGGAGTGGAGTAATCTCCCTTTCAGACATTCATTTCAGACATCCTAATTAATTTTGCCACCTCATTTCTACATTACAACAGTATAATGCAAGCTTTAACTGTATACTTTCATGTATTTCACTTTAGATAATTTCCAGGAATTTTAAAGCATGTTTTGCAATCATTTCCGATACCTGTCTAATGAAAATATGATGTCTGCAAAGAAACACTCATGTTGAGATTGTTTTCCAGCAGACTTTTTTATCCTGAGTTAAAGCCAGGTTCATCAGATTCCATGTACTGTTAGCCTGTGTTATTTCAACCATGTGTCAAATAATTAAATTGTGATTAAACAACAAATCACTCACTCACATAACAAACAGAAAGCCATCTTTGTCTAGATTTTCACAATTTTAAGGGTAAAGGGTACTTTTGCATTATTTGATCATCTTGCCTGTGTATTGTGTTTCCTTTGTTGATATTTAATGTCCAAACATGATGTCAGGTTTTATTGCTTCGTAACTTGAACGTGATATTCCTCTTGTAAATAATATTGTATGAAGGTATCATCTAAGGTGTTGGAGTAACAAATTATATCAACTCTTTTACTGGAAGAATATTATTGTGACATTTAATCTTATTATGTTTAGATAAACTGTTCACAATCGATATTTAAGTATGCCTCCCAGTATGCCTCCCAGTATGCCTTCAGAATCTTTATAGCTGTCGTGGTACTATCTTAACTTTTACGTTTTTCCCCAAGGCCTTTTGTGGCCCATGGTTTTTACGTGTTGAGTCATTTCCTCTTCCACTTCCTGGTGGAAGCAACGAGGCTGCCTTCTTTCAGGCAGTTGCTTTTTTCAATCCGGCATTGAAAGGATGAAGATATTCTGTTCCTAAATTACTGTTTATCATCATGAAGAGTAGTAATGAGTGATGCAGAGAACAAATCAAACATTATATTGCAGATCTAGCTTGAAACGTCGTCCGTTGATTTTGATTAGTAATCAGACACCTTCTTGGACTTACTTTATGATATTCCCATCTCTTCTCAATAACTTTATGATATTCCCTTCTCTTCTCAATAAGTTTATGTTTGACCTGTTCACGCCTTTTTTTCACCAAAGGGTGGCAGTACTGTGCTAATGATGCCATCAGTTTGTCCACAATAGAGCTTATAATGTTCCACAGTATTTTGTTTTGATTTGGGTTTTATTAAAGGTATTTATTCAAGTGTTGAAAGAGGCTGCCATCTGCCTTTCCTCCCCTGTAGTTATGTTAGGCTCTCATCCCACCATTAGCAGATACATCTATTTCAAATGATTTAGTTTTTCTGTTTGCTAATTTGTACTCTAATGTGTTACTTTGTTGTTTTCAGAGTAATCCTGCTGGAAAGCCGACCTACTGATTCTCCAACCGACAATTCCAACTTGTACGTTCTAGCTGGACACGAGAACACGTACTGAGATCACGTACTGAGAACACGTACTGAGACCACGTACTGAGACCACGGATATCTTCCAGCTTGTTGGTCCAGATGACCAATCTCCAGAGGTCATTGCCTGCTCGTCCAGCATCAATTGTCACATGTCTTCTGAACACATTGAACTGAACACGCTGGACATTCTCAAAACTGTGTATGCTATAACTGAAATTGTTTGTTGATCCAAACTGATTGAAATTATGCCTACCCAATAATTTATTTCATTTTAAAACGTAACAAGATGACCCTAGGATTCTGAAATTTGACGTCCATTAAAGACCCAGTATCCTTAATTAAGATATTCTTACAATGCATCCAATAATTATTTACAATAGACTGTTCTCCTCGAAAGGCCACAACCTTTGATACATTTCCAATACTTAATTTGTCAGTTTAAAATCAAATTTCAAGAACTACTGGTCGTCTATGTAACCTGTGTAAGCAACCGTGGTTCTAAACCGTGGTTCTAAACCATGGTTCTAAACTCCCAATTCAAACCAAAAATAACTTCCTGATGTTACAGAACTTTAGCTGACTCAGTTCTTAGAAGATTACTTGCATGTTCATGGTGTAACACAGGATGAATTTCTATGGAAGGTCACAGTCACTCTCACAGATATGTTGCTAGATATCCAGTGTCGAGCAAGCTACAGTAGATCTCATTTCGTACTGTTGGAAGAGAATAGTTGTAGATTCACAGGCCATGCCGTCATCCTGGCTCTTCCCAGAGTACTGCCAGACACTGATACCATGAGCATCATCAGAGAGATGTACACGCTGAGCTGTCACATACTAGATGCATCGCCTTGTCGTTCTAGTTTCTGTGGATAGTTAGCTGTTGAAATGTTTACTCCCAACAAGACAATAACATATTGACTGTATATTATAATCATCCACACGGTGTAGGGATGTGTGCCAAGAAAGAGACATGAGGACGCGACGTGTCACGAGGACGCGACGAGGACACTGTGTGGAGCTTTCTGCAGTGATATGCAGCTCCACTAATAGGTCGTCAGTCCTGTGTGCAAAGATGCTTCTGCAATTATGCTCAAAATGATTTACTTTGATGATATATTATTATATATGTGTATAGGGTCTATTTATGGTCATAATGTATGTATTTTGACAATATTACATATTTATCCTAACATACATATAGGTAATGGAATGTGGTTTTTGTGGCATTGAACCTGTCTGTGTCAGTTACCATGGTTACTGCATATTTCTTCTTGCATCACTTGACAATAATATTTTAAAAACGTTTATGTAATTTGTAATTGAAGTTCGAAATGTATTTGAAATATTATATGAATTGCCCATTTACAACAGTGAAAACAAAGTTTAATGTTTAAAAAGATATATTTGTGTATTTCTACCTGATAAGATACATGAACATAGCATATTTCTATGATGCTTGAATGACAATGATGTGTTGTTTTTTGGCGTAGTTCACAAATTGTCGCAAATTTGAAAATTGAAATTTGAGCAGTTGCCAAAGTCAGAGCAAAAAGAAAGATGTTTGTAAACTATTTCATTTATTATCCATTACCATGTCTATTGCCAAATGATTTGTAAACGTTAATTGACATTTAGGTATGCATAACCAGCTTTGTAGTCTAGTTACCAAGTTGTATCCATCCAACTACTTCTAGTGTCAGAATAGAGGAGATGCCTTGTGTATGTACATGTATATGTAGATGGAATATATAGATGGAATATGTCTAGTTTTGTGCTATTTGTATAGTTTCAAGAATATATGATGATAAATTTCACAGTTCTATTTTTAGTTTCTGTACAGTCCTTAATACAGTCCTCTTCAGTCTTTTATACAGTTTCTGTATGGTTTCTATACAGCTTATGTACAGTTTCTATACAGTTTCTATGCAGTTTAACTATACAGCTTATTTACAGTTTTAGCTATGTAAATATGTATAACAGTATATAGTGCAATTCAAAATATTTGTATTTTATTATTGATAAATGAGAAATTGATTGAATAAGTCTTCTGTGTGTTTATTTACAGTTCTACAATACATCGGCCCTGGCCAGTGCATTGTACATGCTGTATGCTATGTACAGGGATGTGTAAATATGTTTTATGGTCTTGTATTAATCATGTTAATTGTAGATGTGTCAATCTGGAAAACCTGGAAAACTATCTTATCATGATCTTACAAGTTTGCCCAAAGTAAGACATTTTTAGTTGTGTTCAAAACAGAATATTCATGATATGGCTATCATCTTGATATCAGTAACTACTTCACACCCTTTTGAAGTTAGTTAGTTTTATGAAACACTTAATGTTGCTAGTTTTCTTTTTGCATTCAATTTTATGTATAATGGGCTCGTCAGTACTAGATTTGCATAAGCAACTATGGCTACAGCTTGTTGTACAGTGTGATGATCCTAAAGGATGAACCACCAATTTTATATAATTTATTCCTTATTTCTAATGAAATTAGAGAACAGTGCCTCGCTTATTTCATGTGATAAACTGTCCTGCATTTCAGTGGCGCCGCTGTACGATTCTTTGCAAGTTCTACTCGATTGTACATGTACATACTAATGTTTACGTGAATGAGTGAGCAGTCAAAACACCCCATGCCTCATGCCTCTGACAATCCATGTATGCATTTCATGGTCACTGTAGCTAACAGGTTAATTTGTACTCCCAAGTATTGTTATGTTATGCCTGTTTCCATTTTCCTAGGTTAAATGCTCTTACGGTATTTTGTAAATAATATGAACCATAAATGTTTTATTTGCTTCTTGCTTTAAATCGATAATATAATTCTATTTGTTATTTGTAATACACATATATACTGAAGGTAAAATTTGAAGCAACACCAGGAGTTTTTGGCAGATGCATAATTTAAAGTGTAATATTTCTTGGAATAAGGTACTTTTGAATGTATAATAATTAGAACTGTGATATTTGAGGGTTACTTGCAACTGTTAAAAGAGGTACATTTGATTAAGTGAAAAGTAAGCATATTTCGTTTTGTTGAAAAGTTAGATGTGCGAAAAATGATAGAAAAAGTAAAGGACACATAATGTTTCATTATGTCAACAGTTCAACAATTTAACCATTCATTGCATACCTTCCACTCAAAGTGGGTAGAACCACCTCGGCTCCAAAACACTTCCTGACATCACTGGCGCATTGATAAAACCTTATTTTTTCAAGAAAGCCATCGGCAAATAGTCAAAGATAATATGCTTTATGAACATATTTTCAAAACAGTATTATTTAAATAATGTATAAAGACATGGCATATTCAGTGTTGCTTTAAATGTTACCTTCAGTATATATTCAAGCTAGAGTACTAGTATACTATCTTATTATTTATCTTAATTTTTATTTCTGAATAATTATTACTCCCAAGATATATTGCAGTACTCTATTTATTTAATTGTCTGATGAGTTAACTAGCCATGTGCTTTCTAACATATTACTTCCATTAAAGCTTTACACCAGTAGGTGATGAGTATGACGTGTATCTCACGCATGCACTCACTCACTCACTCACACACACACACACACACATCCTGCAGCTTAATAAACTGAAATATTGTGAAACACTGCACTTTTTGCCACCTTTATAGACACTTTCCTACTCAATTAACCTGTTTTAAACAATGCTTGCTCCTAATTTTGAGCCTTGTGTACAGAGACCATTGTGTAAATAATAGCAAATAATTGTCCATTATCGGCATAAGAATTGTAAAAAAAAATTAAAGGCTTTTGGATTTATTAAGTGTATCAAATGACCATTATTGGAGTATGTATTTGTATTGCAAAGTATGCTTGATATCTTATTAACTAGGATGTGTTGTAAATTGCACATAAAAAAAAAAGTCTCCTGTTAATATTTGTACTCGTTTGATAACCACGAAGTACTAGTATTTAGAATTACACAATAGCACCGATTTTCCTTTATCGTGTAGACTTGCTTGTCTGCCATAGCTACTGAATGCTATATTTACAATTGCCATATTGTAATAATATGCACGTGCTAGTATAATATCTTTTACCATATCCCATTAAGTGTTGAAAAAAACGTCTGAAATACTAGTAATCTGGTCAGTGTTTCAGGAAAGGGTTGTACCTATAGTCACGTAGCACGGACTGACTTAGGTCCCTTGCTTGAAACAGTCCAGAGCCATAACAGCTACGTGTACATTAAGTGGATACTACAATTCACCATTCATGTAAATACATAAAATATATGCGTGATTTTAAATACATGTCTTGATTTAATATTTTTGTGCAGTTTTGCATTACCGGTATTCATTTACATACACCATCACATTTACATAAACCATTACATTTACATACACCATCACAATTACATAAACCATTACATTTACATACACCATCAAATTTACATTTACATACACCATCAAGATTACATTTACATACACCATCACATTTACATACACCATCAAGATTACATTTACATACACCATCACATTTACTTTTCAAATATGTTTGATACTTCTGTATGTTATGAAAACTAAACTAAGCATGCACCCACACACACATCACATGCATACACATGCACACACACAAAATAGGGACGTAAATAGGACTGAACTAATTTAGTTTTGAATATCTAATTGAGCTGTTAAAGGTACACTGTCTCATAATCCATACATCAACTTACATGATTCACATGTCCACTATTCTGTATGTAAACTATGGTTGTGCAGACTAATTCTGTATGTAAACCATGGTTGTGCAGACTAATTCTGTATGTAAGCTATGGTTGTGCAGACTAATTCTGTATGTAAACCATGGTTGTGCAGACTAATTCTGTATGTAAACTATGGTTGTGCAGACTAATTCTGTATGTAAACCATGGTTGTGCAGAATAATTTGAAAAATAATTCAATTGAATGTTGCTAGATATCCATTCTTGATGTTCAAAACGCTTCCAGTTCACAGATAAATATGGTGCTTTGTAACTCACTATTGCCCTATTGGGCAGTTTAACCCAGTGTAGTAATACAAAACTAACATGTAGGTAAATATTTGATTGACAGGACTGAAATGAACTTGGTCTTGAATGACTGCCTTGCAAGTTCATTGGTTTGATGGTACCCTCTGATGATAGCAGAGGTAAATAGAACATTATACTGGGTAGTTCCTGTTTGAACTTATTAACATAATTACATTACATCTTAAGAATCTTTGACATAATTGATAGTCAGCCTTTGGTGAACTGTGGAAATAAAATTGTAATCTTGAGAATACTGTAATAATTGATTATTATTTTTTTAATGGTATTATAACCTGTAATTTTCTTCAGTTTCATAGATGTTATTTTGTTTTAGCTCAGTATATATTTGTAAATTATCTTTTTCACTAGAGTAGAGTTATTTCTTCAATGAAATTTTAATGTATTTTATATGGTAGATGTCTTTTACATCAATTTATTTTTATCTAAATATCTTGTCTGATATCATTTCTCATGTTATCAATATGATCATACTGCCCATGTGTACAACCAATTCCATGTGTGTCTGAGAGTGTTTTAAATCAAAACTGTCAACCAGTTAATTTTTAAAACAGTTTCAAAGGTTGCTGTTCAGTTTTCATGTTTATATTCATCGATATCAAAAGTGGATGTGACAGTACGCTATGAAATTGTCAATAAATATTAAAACCAAGTATCATTATCCAAAACAAAAAGAAAAACAATACAGAAACACAACCAAAAAACAGGTGTATTTTTTTTCTTCTCTTTTTAATCTATATGTTTTCCATGGAATAATTTTATTCATCAATGAAAGCTGTTCTTGTATTTTTAATAGTGAGCACAAATGTTCTTATTACAGAAGTGTCCCCAGATCAGCCGTGATAAAAAGTGTGAAGCAATTGGAAAACTTTGTCCTAATGAATTATTTCTAGCCCAAAATCTTGTTACTGTACAGTGCTTCTATATGTGTATTTACTGCAATGTGATTTGAAATATATATATTGAGCAACGTTGATGACGACTATTGCTCCTTCATACATGCATGTGTTAGTATCTTGATAAATAAACAGTTGTACAAGTTGGCAGCAGTTGTGCCTTGTTCATTGTTCATGGTGTGTTCTTGATAGATCTTGTGCCATTCAGCCCTAGACGTCGGTGAAAGGCATTCATAGTAGCACTGTTCATAAGCTACTTAAGTTGTTAGTGGATTACTAACAACTATCATGATGCAGACAGTACCCATGATGCAGACATTACATTGATATATTGGTATTACACGAATATTACTGAGAGCAGACAGTACCCATGATGCAGACATTACACTGATATATTGGGATTACACTAATATTACTGAGAGCAGACAGTACCCATGATGCAGACATTACACTGGTGTATTGGGATTACACTAATATTACTGAGAGCAGACAGTACAAATGATGCAGACATTACACTGATGTATTGGGATTATACTAATATTACTGAGAGCAGACTGTACAAATGATGCAGACATTACACTGATATACCGGTATTGGGGTTGCACTAATATTACTGAGAACTTGAATGTAAAAAATTACTAATATTACTCGAACTTCTGAACTATGAGAAAATTGCTGATCACTTCCATTGTGCTATTCTGAAATTGCCCTGTGTACTATACTAATGTTTTAGTATCATGTACTATCCTAATGTTTTAGTACCATGTACTAGACTAATGTTTTTGTACCTTGTACTATACTGTTTTAGTACCATGTACTATACTAATGTTTAGTACCGTGTACTATACTAATGTTTTCGAAATCGTGTTGGGACTTTAACATGGCTATGTGAATATCAAAAGGAGAAGAACCACTCCATTGCAACTACTACTTGTATTCTTCCCGTTGGCACGTTTCTTCTGTATGATAGCCCAAATCTGTCATTATGTAATCAGTTAATTACTTATTTACCTACAATACCAAATCTATCTTAACTCGTCAAGGGAGACGTGGTCTATGTACAGTATGGTATGCCAACGTCATGCTGGTACTGTCAACACAGATTAGTTATGTACGAGGAATGAATTATGCAGTACCGGCGTTACGCTTTTGGACTTCAAATGGCGAAAAAGCACTAGAGAGCATGTTACTTGAAGAAGGAATTTTGCATTGTCATGTAAACACGACAAAACGAACCCACTAACCCAGGTTCGAATCCCGTATGTATTATGTTTACGATATGAACTCAATTAATTCGTTTCACACCACAGATCTATAACAATCGTCCTGCCAACAGTTGATGAAGCGGATCAAGAATTTATTAACAATCCATCTACGGCTATGATTGCTTGGCGAGGTATTTGGAGCATGTCGGATCATCACGCTATTACGATTGCAACGATATTGACAATATATTGATTGCTATTGTGTTTATTTATATTTATGTGTATCCAAGCATGTCTCAACAAAGAGGTCACTTGGTCCTTGATTTTCGACAGCTTCCTGTGTCGCTATAGAATCGTATTCCAGTAATTCCTTTGTCCTTCGGGTATTCATATCCAACTTTGGTGTATATGTTAGCCTATTTAACTATAAGTTAGTGTAAATCCAGTATAAGAACAGTTAGCTAAATACTAAACGTAAGTTTATATTGGGACCGTCATCAATAAGTAATGTATGTTTTCATTCGAACAACAATATGTGTTTCCTTTTGTCATAAGAAAATGGCCGATGACTGTCTCGACTCGGCATGCTCTCCGAGTGTCCATCTTGATCTACGATAGCTAGAAGGCCAGTTACATTGGAATGATGCATTAAATAATGGTCTTAATTGATATTACTAAAGATAAAGTTCGTGTGTAGTGTATTCACGTCGTACCGTACGCATTTATACTCGTAAATTTCCCCATTCCTTCACTATAGGATTTGTAGGGTTGCTGAACAAAAACGTCTACGAAATCTAAAATCATATGTCTAAGAGGCTGGTTACACCTCTATTTAATGTCAAAGTCAATTTCCAACAAAACTATGTAAAATATACTCGATTGGTTACGTATTCGAGTCGTACTTTGATCTTGATTGACGTCACATTACCGATGTAGAAATAACGTAGAGTTTTGCTGTGTGACGTCACGCTCAGACTGGTCAATTGACATGTCTAATGTATAATAGGTGCGCACATAGAACATAGAACCTCTCCAAGCTAGCATGACATGAACCTGGCCAGCGCTTCACGAAATGGTCGTAAATTAGTCCAGGCGTATGTCATGCCTTAGTCTATTGCAGGAAAGTACTTAAACCTTGAGTTGCGCCCGTACTATCGTACGTCCCAACTGTAACACCCTAACGTCGGTACTACACAATCGGAACACCTTAACGTCGGTACGACCCAATCGGAACCCCCTAACGTCATTTCCGATTTGCTACAGGGTAGTTCCAAGTGTGAGCTGAGTGGGTACGATCCTTTTAGTAAAACTCGGATAATAACTAAAAGCTGTGTCCTGATTGATCTAAAGCAGACCTGTGATCTACACTTGCCGAGTATTGACAAGTGGTCTTGAATGTTCACCCTACCTGATAAACGTCGGCAAAAGAGACACTTCATTGAGACACGGGAGAACACGTAGACTTTCCTATCAATACGGCTATTTTGGATCTGACCCTTTGACCCCTCTTCGATATGTGGTTCTTAACCGTAATTAATAGTATTCTAGGTTAATGCTCCCACTACCAACTACTACGATCGTTACTGCTGCCACCACTGCTACTATTAATACATACACATTACAGCTATTATATATGACAGTCCACAACTACCATCACATCAACATCACGTTAAGCATTGGTCATACCACTGTACAGTGTATGCGTTAAAAATATGCTAAGGAAAAGTGTTGATTTATTTATAACATTAAAATCAATTATGTATATTCCCGTATTAATGACGGAACAACTGGCTCAATGGAATGAAGTTGTGTATCGTTGTGTATACTAGTAATAAAATAAGCATTGCTTTCCACAATGTAATATGACTTGTGTATAATTAACTAGAGATTCCTCTAGCCTTCCCTGCTGACCATAAGCTACTTTTTATACGGGTATGGTCAGGAGTAGCTTATGGTCACCATGGAAGACGAGGAATCTCGAGCTAGTGTATATTAATTAATGAGTGCAGACTTAAACCATATACAGCCTGGTAGGAAAAGATAAAATGTCATTATGATAATCTGGACTGTTTATAAAAAGCAGACATGCCAACTAAATTCAATAGTCTCTTTGTCTTGGATGTATTGGTATATGACAATGCTTATCATATTTCAAGCGTCTGTCGTGGTACTAATAATGATCAAGAATCAATCATCGTGATTGTCCGAGGATATCGATACCCTTTAACCCGATGTCACGTGTCAACCGTGTCCAATCAAAGCCAAGCACATGCATAAAGCGTTACACCAGCGGGATGTTCAGTCGTCTGCTGTTCTTCCTCCAGTTTTGCGAAATGAAAGAATCATTGTCCTTTTTTTCCTTAACCTTTATTAAACATGCTTCCATTCATGGAGACGTCTACGTAGTATTGATTATGGGTTCACTGTCAGTAGTCGCCTGTTTATAAAAACCGTGAAATTGACAACTACCGGGAGATGAGACGTGGACGCCGCCGCCGCAGCGTGACTGGGCCGTTGGACATCGGAGATTAGTGCTTGCATTGATATTTACTGTGGCAATGGCCGACGCACATTTTCACACGAATTAGGAAGTATGTATATAAAATATTTTAAAATTTATAATATTTGAACTCTTTTATATGTTTGAATTTTAAGAACATTTTTATAGACTGGCTAAGTTAATTGCCTATATTGGCATTATATTAGCTGGTATTATTTACGTGGTACAGCGCATACAAATTCTGTCCGCGCACTTTGTTTTTGTTCTTCCATTGGTCGCGGCCTAACCAATATTTCCCGTTCCAACCATAACAAAATTAGTTCCCTTTTCTCTCTCTCCAGACAATGACCATAAAGAGGCCTTAAAATTCGGGGTATGGGAGTAAGTTACAGTATGCCTACTAACGTTAGTGCTGTTAGAGCTTAACGTCTGCGTCCAGCGTAGCAGATGGAGTTATGGCTAGTACGCCTCTTTAAAACGTATATATGTTACAGTCAATGTCTAAAATCAGGCAATGTGTCAAATGTATTACATTTTCAGTGAATTTCGATTAATTCAAGCAATGTTTAACAAGCCTGAAATGATAGAAATGACTGCCTTTATTTGACAGATTGACTGGCGTGAGTTTGAGTTTGAGTTTTTGTAGATATTCACACAGGATTGCATATATTTTTTATATGTATTAACACAGAATTGTGTGAATGCTTTTTTCAACAAACTCACGCCAGTCAATTTGTCAAGTAAGGGGAGTCATTTTATCATTTCAGGCATGTTAAAAATTGACTGAGTGGAAAGAAAGTCACTGAAAGTTTCAAACATTTTACACATTGGCTGATTTTAGACATTGACTGTAACATATATACATTAAAGAGGCAAGGTCATACTTGCATAAGGAATAATGGTCACAATCCTAGTTATTGCATATTCTGAAAGAACAATCTTTTCCCCCGACATGTGAGATTTTTTCTCTAAATTTTGTAGTCAGAAATATATTTATTTCCTACCCAAAGACACCGACCCCCCCCCCCCAAAAAGGGCGGCCGTGCCCAAAATGGTCTATATTTAGAACTGTTGGGAAACACCTCCTTTGCATTAGGTTTGAATAGATTTTGTGTTCATATTTTTTTTTATATACTATTAATATTATTTAGAGAAATATAATATATATAAAAAACAAACAATATATAAAATACTTGCAAGTATGATCTTGCCTCTTTAATGTGCTAGTATACCCAACAATTTCATTTAAGGGCTGGCATATATATTATGGGGAAGTTTTATCTCAAATTTCAGAACTCTGATGAATCTGGTGCAATTCTTCTTTCAATGTGCCTGCAAGTTCTCAAGGGTATCTGAAGTCTGTAGACATTTGGAAATTCTTTGTTGTTATAATATAAAGCTAAATTTATGTCAAAAAAAGGCTAGTGGCCATTAATTAGTTTTGTTGAGTATATGATAAATATTAGCTGTATTCTTGTTCACATTTTGCGTTGCTGCTATTTAACCCTCTTACTGCTGGATTAGACACAGCATGCTCTTTAGGGTATCTCCAGCATGGAGAGAGTTAATTAGTCTGTGATAGTTCATGTCAACTTGTGATTGAAAGTTCTATTCCTGGAAGATTCCTGCTGGGAAGTAAGGCACTAATTCAATAAAAACTTATGCCTGGCCTCAAGGTTACTAAACCCTTTGAGTATGATTTAATGCTAAATTTTATATGGGGATTTGTGAACACAACTTTTGAGTTGAGCCTGTAATTGTACTCAAAAGTTTCACATTCTTTGTGCCTGGTGTCTATCGATGTTTTTGTACATGAATGACATTGCTGCAAACAGGCTAGTCTTACATTATACCTCTCTGGAAGAAAACGTGTGTACACTATTTCAGTGTTCTCGTCAATGAGAATTACAATAATATGTACAGTATATAAACTGGGTATATGTGCTTACTACATCCGTTTTTAAATTAAGCTGATATTACAATCAACCGGATCACAACTTTTAAACAATCTTCATATGTTGAAATACTATTTACCTCTCAAAATAAAGTTTGCAGTAATATGCATATGGGTCTTGTTCTTTACTTTTGTCTTGATACTGTCGTTCGATAAGTGAGAGTATAGTTAATTTATTTCACCTCACTTGTGGTTTTATTACAACCATATATATATAGCAATGGGTTCCCAGCTTTGGAAGTGTGTGTGTTGGGGGTGGGTTGTGCAACCATAAATAAAAAATAAATACGATCAAGATTAACCAACGACTTTATTCCAGTGTGGGTGTGAACTTACAAACGTTAATTCAACACAAAACTTTGATCAAAGTAACTACATTGAATAAAACAGCAAGACATATGCCTATCACGGTATCAGTATAACTACCACTGTTGGCCTTTCGCACAAACTTCAATGGATGGCTCCTTTTCACTCTAGGAGCTTTAGCGAAGGATGCGACATGCCATGAATTCATTGGTACCAATGGTGCAACTATTGGGAGATACGGCTCCGTCATTTAAATAGATGTATGCGGCTGTGACGAGTTCATTGTATTTTCAATGTACCTTTTACTTTATCAATGATAAAAATAAATGTGTAATTTAGTTTCCATCTATCAATCTACCAATAGCGCATAACGGCAATAATGTATTCAGATTTAACTAGCAGAAATTAAACTGTTTTGGTGAAATATATTTACACATTCCATTGTAACAAATCGGGTCATTCACATGAACATATGCACATATTTGCCAAGAATTATAACTAATCGTAGAAATGTATATTTTAACATACCTGAAATTAGAGCAAGATTAGTCTTGTGTTGCACCTCATTCTCACCAAAATAATATATTAAAATATCAATTATCAACGGATAACCCAGTCTAGACCAAGATGCGATTACCAGACTATATGAGAGTAGTGATTTTACAGTCACAGTCCGATCGAGTTGCTTAACATGTATAGGAACCGGACTGTTTGATATGTGGGCTTATTTATGTTTGAATTATTGTAGGCCATATCGTCACGTATGGGTGAAAGATTCCCGCTGTGACGTACAACAATAATTCACTCACTCACTTGTTGGCCATAACAAACTTTAGAAGCAGATATCGTGGGATTCGCCTATTTCAGTTTGTGTAAAACGGAAGTGATACCCAAAACGACGATCATAATTAATGTTGTATTTCTTTACTTTTTGTTGTAAATTGCATGGGGCTTAGAACTTTCAATATTCTTTCACTTATATCACGGCATGTAAACGATGCACCTTTACAAATGAAGCGATACGAGATTGAATGGATTCATAACACGTGACAATTCGATCCTTCCTAGGGCACAATGACGAGCCATTTTCAACTTGACTTTAGGAAATCAAAGACTATCAGTTGTTCAATAATCGGTTGTCTCCCTTGACTATGCTGAGTCGCGCTTCCATAGGGAAATCACGCTATATTGACACGTTTTCGTAAATATCTTGAAATTGAAGTTACTAAATCCCCATTACAAGTAGATTCCAGTAGAATGGCATATAGAAAATATCCTAATCATGTTTTCATGATTATTCTCTAAAAAAAAATACATCAAAGTTTGCCTGTCGGCATAAAATTAACACTACAGTGATACGATCTCTGACCACCGACGGCGGCAAAATGAGAAATTCACCTACTTATACTCAACCAATATCCTAATACAACCGACAAGAACACGATTATACCTTCATCTACGACCACTCGCATCTATCTAATTTGTTACAATTAAGGACCGTCATTTTAATGCTAAAGATAATATTCTACAACCGGTGTCAATGCAAAGTGAGTCCCCGCGCATTTCCCCCGAATTTAACAAACAATACACGAAGTACTAGTTGGCAACCTGCTCATTTATACATGCACAACATTGTACATGCATATTAAATTCAAGTACATTAAGATGTTAAGTGCTATTTAGACATTTTCTAAGAATACTTAATGCATACGAACTCGCCAGCGAGCCGTAATTTGTATATGCGTGTATTTCGCCTAACACTAACCTGTATAGCCACTCACACATGGGTGACATAAAGGGACAGAACTCTGTCCAGGCCCACTGGCATAGTTTGAATAAATCTTGATATGACGGTAGGCGAGTGGGTGCTTGTATGGCGGAGAACCTGTTTTGTTTTTGAAAACAGGTTGATCTGCTGCAGTATAACTAAACACTACACATTTATAAGGTATGCATGTGCCATTTGTAATGAGTAGATGCGTCAGACAGTTACGGAGGCTACGTGACCATTGACATCGTGTTTAACTTAACATCGAAGCATACTATACAGTCAACTCCATTCCAGGTCGTTTGGCTCCCCAGTAGTCAATTGACAAACTACATAAGAATGCTAGCAACGGCCTACTCTAGTCAACATTTACATTGAAGTACAAGTTTACATATGGGGAGTGCTTTTTGGTGGTCGCTGATATTTTTTATAATAACTTTTTTAAAATAATTTTTATCTCAAACCAAATGTCAATTCTCGTCATTGTGTAATAGGGTCTATAAAGGGTCTTTAAACATATTAGTTGCTCTCCATGCTGATAACGAATAATAGTGTTACCCAGCATATGCTTCTCTAGTCGGGAAGGTAATATTACAAACACCCGTTTATATATTCTGTCTACTTAAAGGCACAATCACAGAAATTTATGATCGTTTTGGACTAGTTCTCCATTACTACTGCAATGCATATATTCATTTGAGTTGAAATCCTGTTTGTAATTCTAAAATCCTTTTCACCGCTGTATGGTAGACACAATTCCATTGCATAAACATTTTAAAAAAATAAACAAATTAAAAAAATAAAAAAATAAATATATATATAGATAAACTAGTAGATTTTACTGCATAGTTTCTATTCTATTCCGTGCCTTATAGACAAATAATTGCAATTCGTTTAACAAAAAGGCCATGTTTACTTGGCACGAGTACAAATGAAAATAAGACATCTTGTATATTTGCATAAACAGATCTATGTCTGTTCACACTCCAGTACAGATTGACCGCGAAATGAATGCATGGACAGTTCTACTTCCTACTTTCAATATTTCTGTAATGGTTCCACTGTCAGGTTTCATTTCGAACACAAATGGAAACACATGCTGAAGTTTTCTACATCTAATGATACGAGATGGCATGCTCCATTCTTTTTTATGATTCCACCAAAATGATCTACAGACACAAGTGTAGGCTTTGAATTTCAGTCGCAGTAATGCTCGAGCATTGCATGGTACGGGGGCCCACATGTGCTCAAATGGCCGTTTGAGGAGTGGAAACACCTCCGACTTTTTTGACACCACATTTCTTTCTGTTCGCGTTGTCCCCCACAAATGTGTCGCGTTTTCTGCGTAAAAGAACACGTCAAGATACGGCCATCTATACGTGTACTTGAAGGTTTTTGGAAGGTCTGTCAAGTAAAATTTCCACATGTCGTCGTCGCGTGCGTAGATGGTAAACTCTGGAATCCTCGACAAGACGTAATACAGTTTCTTCCAATGAGACGACTTCACTAGTACGTCTATGTCATCGTCCCATGGTATGAAGCCATGATGGCGAAAGGAACCCAGCAGGGTTCCACCAGCCAGAAAATAAGTCACATTTGCCCATTCACACGCCTTCATGAATACTTCTAAAGTTGCCGTCATCCGTTTACGTTCTTTGGACGACATCGACGGTTTGAACATTTCATCATATCTACCTTTGGCCTGTCGATAGTTGTCGCTCCAAGTTTTATCGACGTACCTTCCAAGTGTCTTCCAGTCAGCATGGATGGGTATCTTTTCCTTCAACAATTGGTTCTTGAATACCTGTATATATGTAAAGTTGAATTTCTGCGTTGTGTCGTTTTGATAAGCTAATTCGTTTTCTTCAAGATTCTTGAGAATATGTTTGTGTTTTTTGCTTATGCTCGATAATGCACTAGCAGTATGCAAGGGTTGAATAATAAGTTTTACTTTAGTCAAATTCATTTTTATTTCATTGGTTGAAACGCATTCTACTTCCAATCGGTAGCTATCATCGAGTATTGGAAACATGACGTATAAAGTGTTACTATAATACAGTAACGATACAATACACAGCAACCATAGACAGACGGCATACTTCCGAATTGTCTGTAGTATTGACGACATTCCTAATTTTGCTGGGACACAGCGAGGTCGAACAATGTTTTGGCGATTCTGTGCAGGGATACTGGAAATGGGATGGTATATGTATTATTCAAGTTGATTCTTCAAACAATACATTATCCTTGCGAGGTCAGGTACAGCTGATCTTAGTTGTAATTAGTTGTTAAAATACTGCGAATATCAGCCTGCAAATAAAATGCATTAAAATTAGACCACTATTTAGTGTCATGCAAATGTCGGCATAAAAGTACAGTAAATAATCAATAATGGCATATATTCAGAGCTGGAGACCAAGGTATGTGCATTGACCCTAGTACTATATGCAGTATAACCTTTTATATGTAAAACATATATTTAATTAAAGAGACAAGAAAATACTTGTAAGTAGTATATATATATATATCTTTTAATATTTTTTAGAGTTTTCTAAATAATATTAATAATTAATAAAAAATATGATTTTTTTTTAATCCAAACTATAAGACACTGTATCGTCAGTGCAAAGGAGTTCTTTCGCATAGGTGGTCTGTTCTAAATATAGACTTCGTGCGGACCTCCGGGAGGACACCTACTAGTATGCACTCGAATCCGAGGCAGTCCAGCATAGGCTTATGTCGGGTCTGTTTTATGGAACCGTTTAGGCCCTGTATACAGCTCTATCACAGAACCCACACTCGGAGTGGTAAGATGTCGTTTCTTTAATCATGCACATTAGTCCATGGGCTGGGAGGGTCAATATCAGCTGTCAAATATCGTCTGCTAATATATTATCAAAGCGTATAGTAATGGAGGTTATCGAGAAGAACAGAAAGCCAAACTGGTCTAGCAAAGATTGCTTGTTGTTAGAGCAGCTAGTGTTGGAACGAAAGGAGATTATACGGGGAAGAAAGCTCGGGTCGGGGGTGACATCTAACGCTAAAAAGAAAGCATGGCTCAGTGTTGCCGACGTCTCAACTCGGCTTTTCCCCAACATGTACGTGATGCTGCAGAATGTGAACGGAAATGGTGGAATGTTCAAAGCTCATCACGTACTGAAATGGCTGGGGTCTACCTTAGAATATAAATATTTGTAAACAAACATAGACATCGTTTATCAACAGCGTTTCCAAAATTTGAACATAGTTTACAGACAAACGTCCCATTTTGAGGCACTTCACACAATGTTTCTAACTTACAACGCTATTTAAACAATGTTTATATATATACTATAAGGTCATCTATATGAGGTCACATTACTTTGACCTCATCAGTTTTTGAGAATGTCGGATTACTTTATAAACATACAATGAAGAGAAGGATTCCGCGAAGTACATGTAAAATGATAGAGAGATATCCGCGAAGTAAACTTGTACATTGAATATAC
>JAUTBT010012876.1:0-43145 GCA_032361225.1 Lepetodrilus schrolli
TTACTGCAACATTCAGCTCTACGGATGTTGCGGGTTTCCTCCTGCCCTAAACTGACAAGTCGTGATATAAGTGAAAGTGAAAGCGACTTAAAACCCCAATGAAAAAAAATATATAAGTAAAATAAATGGGGAAAATACATCTAAAATCTTCTCGACAATATGCGTAGGCGCTTATTTATTATTTATGGATCATAGTTGCGGGTGTCTCTTTCCTTTTATATACGTATACTTATAAGTTTACATCTGTTTAATACTCACCACGTAACGCTCTAAACCTAACTAAAGTCTTCTCAACGACCTCGCAGCGTTGTCGTACATCAATACACGAAGCAAAACACTTCAGCTGCTTTTTAATAATAATGTGCCATTTATGACTGAGTAATGAAAGAATAATTGATGATTAGTCCATAAATCGGCCCAAATTTGATATGCATGAAAGAATAGGCTTTAGGGAAATAGAATTACAAATCGTAACTCAATTTGGTTTCACAATCACCACTCATCAATGTTTTTACATCGGATTCTGCTCAAGCCAGCTCCAAATATGATTTTCTGCTTGGTTTTCCCTTTTCCTATCCATAGCGGTATATTAACGCATGAAAGCACGTATTTGTTTCCCATATTTTCACTGACAAGTTGGGATTGGTGTTCACACGACGGTCAAAGTCGGCTCCATAGGAACTGAAGATTTTGTTAATATATATAATTATGGGCATACAGAATGAATTTTCCTCTCCCAAACTGGAAAATTAATTTACAATATTCTGAAGAGTATCTTTTTATGCTATTGTTTTTATTATTATATATTTGGCTGAATCATGTACTTTCGCTTTCGCTTTCTTTCGAGAATACGATATACACATTGTTCAGATATTATCCTTATGCTCCATTTTTATTAACTAAATGTTGAATGCATCTGTCGTGTTAAGAGTGTAATGGCTGCCGTTGAAATCTAGTCTGCTTTGAGACTATTTTATCAAAATAGTAATGCAGTTAAATGTGTGTGTGTGTGTGTGTGTGTTTGTGTGTGTGTGTGTGTGTGTATGTGTGTGTGTGTGTGTGTGTGCATGTGTGTATGGTTTGTGTATATAATGGGTGCGCGCGTGTGTGTTTCCTCTGCTCAATAGTTGTATAGCAATTTGATACTACTATTTATTATTACAAATCAGAATCCATCACAAATATAATGGAAATTTTAGATATAAAAATAGTTTTCAGGCTATTCAATATGCATTGGCAAAACCGGTAGGTGGTAATTATATCACAATAGGGAGACAACTACGTTGCTAACTGCCCGCTAGATGGATCAAAGGTCATTTCCGCTGTAATCTTGCCGGTCCAAAAATTACTTTAAATTCGCCTAATTTTAGAAGTGACTGCTCATCTCAATGATAATATTTGGAAATGATATTGCTAGGAACCTCGCAGCAAATCCGGATGCTGAAGGAGACAATGGCTACCAATTCAGCGAAATAGGATAGGACTTGGATGTAAGGGAAAGCATAACTAATGGAAACGGTTACGTTAAATATTTCGAATGCCGAAATAAGTTTGCAATTTCTTTTCTTGTGGTAAATACTAAATTATTAACTTCGTGTTATCCTATCAACGGGTAGGTACAGGTATGCGTTCGGCGTTATGGAGAAGACGGCGTATAGCACTTCCGGTTCAGCATTTCAATATTGTCCCGAGGTCTCCAATATAGGATTGCAGAGGTAGGCCTACATATGGTATACATCAGACAGTTTTATAATATGCATACTATGCAACTGATATTTCGGCGAACCCGCGATAGCTATAAGAAATATGATAAGTATAATGCTATTCTTTATCAGGATCAGAAGGGGTGGCTCTATTCAATATTCAATCGACGGCGTAAGTCTGGGGTTGGGATAAGGGATGGGGGCGGGGGTGTCCGTACATACATGTGTTACATATTATCAGCTCAGATCTATTCTGCATGATACAAGCACACCGAATTCTTTATGACACATTATGACGGCATGTATATTCTGCCTGTATAGCATATTGTAAGCATACAAACATTCCATATGGCATATTGCTAGGACACCCGCATTGTATTGTATAGGCTATTATTTTCTTGTAACGATGATACTGATACATTCTTACCTCAGAAAGGTGATCTAGCCTGACTGTACATCAGTTATCAAGAATTACAATAAGAGCATATATTAGATCACTCTTCAATAAAAGTATGGCATATTTCCATTTCTAATTCTTTAACTTTCAAGTTAATTGACGCTTGTAATACCTATAGAGATAATAGAATTGAACATTAAATCACGCAATGCCTTCAGCTCGTGAAGAAGGTTTTATACACTTGTTTTATTTAAGTTATTAAATATACATTGAATCTATTTCAGGAACCTTGCCGAATGATTCTTTAGGGCGAGGTAATTCCGTTAACGTCCATTTCCCGCATCACACCCGGGCGTGAGTAGGTGAGAATGCGATAGCAATTTGGCAAAATCGGAAGTGGTGTTCACAGAATCAAGTCCACAAAATGACATAAAATGGAAGATTTAATCAAATTTTCAACCAGCTTGTCATGTACCCCGTCAACACATAATGAATATGTCAGGATCGGGACGTCACCGGATGAGAAATAAATCTGTCACCACCAGTAATGTGGATAAACTATGACAGAAGGGCGCAGAGACAGACTAGAAAGCTATGCATAATTAATAACAAATATGAGATAATCTAATACATTTGCCCATCGATAAATGTAACCTGAATCATTATCGCACGCTTTCTAACGTATTAGTATCAGTCTTACTCAGGATAGGTCGGTCCGTGGATTATCCTGATTCACCTGTGATTAATCTTTATAAATGATTCATAAGGTCGGGATGATACTATTAAATTAATTTGAGTAATCTCCTCTTTATATCAGGTGGAGTACACGCTAGTTATGCTACCAGAAGCATACTCTAGTTATGATGTTAGTGTATCTGATTTCTGGTCGTAAATTGTAATATACGTTGCAATTGATCAATGTGATAGGAATACTATAGAATCCGACAAGAGTTTTATTTTATTTTATTAAAGTATATTGAGTCCTACTTACGTACTGAATACTAACACTGTACGACTGATGCTTATTGTGTGTCATCCCAACGATGGAATACATGTAATACATTGTCTGTAATACACATGCACAAATACAGGGCACAATAGTCTGTTGGGGATTAGAGCTGCTTTCAAGACTATTCGCTCACAATTGTTGACTTCCGCCGACTATGACCCCCCTATGTTTAGGTTCGAACTCGTGATATGTAGCTCCACTGCGGTATAACCCATGCACTGATACAACTCCTGCACTGAGCACAATGCCACATGAAAACATTAGTATATTTTATGGTCAAATTACAGAAGACAAAAAAAAAATAAACAAGAAAATAAAAGGAAACACGAAAGAAGACAAGGAAACAATAAAACAATAAAATATTCAAGAACCTGGAGAGGAAGGAAAAACAATGAAATATAAGAAAAGACCATGAAAAGAAAGGAGACATAGAAAGCAAAAGACACAAGAAAATACAACGGATTATGAAAAAAACACATAAGGAAACAAGACAGGACACAAGGAAAAAAGAAAAGAAAAGATACGTGGAAACAAGGCAAGTCACAAGACAATACACAGAGAAACAAGACAAGACCCAGGGAAACAAGACGACACACAAGGAAACAAGAAAAGACACAAGGAGACAAGAAAATACAAGATACATAGAAACAAGCAAGCCACAAGAAACGATACAAGGAAACAAGAACAGACACTACACAGGGAAACAAGAAAAACACAAGGAAACAAGATAAGAAACATAACAAGACCAATATAATACGTCATAAATAATGGCGTTCCTGCACACAGAACCGTGGGCCAGCCATTTAATGCTAGTTAAAGCCACGTGTGCTAAACTGAGCAGAAAATATAGAACATTGTATCAGGATGTTCCAAAGCTATGTCGATAAAAATACAAATTCAATATGCCAGGAGGCAAAAACTCATCGTTCGCCAGATGATTTTTTCTTCTCACCCCGTACTCTGCGGCGAGATAGACGCAAGCTGTTTATTAGTAGATTATTAAATGTAAAGAACTTATAATGCACACTTAAAGCAGCCGATCAAACATGCACAGGGCAGAGGAACGGCAATGGTGGGCGGTAGAGCAATGGTTCATCGTCGGACTTCGGAACCAAGTTTAAGGTCCACGGGGACATCATCTATACTGCAGAAGGTATTCAATTGTATCGGTGCCAACCGGTTCTCTCTTGGGTACTAGCATTCTGTATACGCGGTGTGTGTAGAACTATGCACGTGCTCTACGTACAAAAAGTTTAGGAAAATTGTTATCTATGCACATTGATTACGAGTTTCGATAAGTAAATTTAAATACGTACAGTATTGTCACCCAATATTACGATACCAAATTATACTCAAGGGAGTATTCAATATAAATAAGCAACAAGATCGTTATGCAACATACGTTGTGGGAGATACTATGAAATCTTCTAACTATTTTACACAGTCGTAGCTATTGGCTGGTTAATAATAACTATCAATTTCATTGGTTATCGGTAAAAAGCTCACACGCCGGAACTACTTTGACATTGCACGTGCAGCGTGTGTTGATTTCATCAAGTGATTGACATGTTTACACAAGACTCGGCGTAGATGTTTTGCCTTCTGCAGAACCTATCCGTCGTCCGTTGCATATTGATTGCGTATGCCGTATCCATATCTAAGTCATTCTATTTATCATCTGGACTGTAGACATTAATATTTTCATATTAAATAGTAAACGCACTATAATATACATTGCTGAAACTTGTATTTTGAATGTTCTCCATTGTGCTTGAGGAAGACTAATGTTATTCATGTGTAAACCTGTCTTATTACGCGTATTAATTTCTGGACTTCATGAACCATCGTCTATAGATGCTGTAATACATTTTGATAATTCAGACTGTTTTCTTTAAGTTTGACTATGTTGCATAAAAACAATAACCCACTCGGCACGAGAGATTACAGATTCCCTCGTGAAATTAATTTTGTAAGTCACTCGCTAAAGCTCGAAACTTACAACATTAATTTCACTCGGAGAAAGATAATCTGTCACCTCTCGTCGTGAATTTCAACATTAATTTCACTCGGGGAAAGATAATATGTAAGCTCTCGTACCTTGTGGGTTATTGTCTATATATTCACCATTGAATATGGTAATCGTCACAGGTATTCACGGTAGAGATACAATTGAAGAGTGAATGCCGTGCACTTCAATTAGCCATAAATGGTTGGTTGCTACATCGAAATATCGGCACAATAATTTAGTTATGAAAATTCAACCGGATAAAACTGTAGCACATGCAACTATTAAATTGCTCTCAAATCTAACTTGATTTTGGTCTCACGATTCAGTAGTGATAATTTTGGCTCGGGCGGTCGAAAATATAAATAAAAATAATTTGATATTTTGGCCCGTCGGTCGGGTCCAATAATTATAATAAAAATTGAAGATTATGAACGGTCGGTTGACGGAAAATAAATATAGTTGATCAATATTATTGTCAATAATTGTTATAAACACAAGTAAACAAAGTGTTCAAATTTGAATGCACAATTATTTTCAAAGTATTGCTTGCCAATACATGTACATTATAAATTAAACTATTGTTATACATATTTACCAGTAGTACATAAAATTGGCTTCGACTTTGTGTCGCCCGTCGCCTGCCGGTATTTCTTCATGTTCAATGATGGTTTATACGACGTTTTCCTTCACCACATTATTATACTTTTCTAAAGTCTAGTACACTGTCTGCAGAATATAATAAAAATAATTATCTTTATTTTCCAAAATGGAAGAAATCGGGTCGGCTGATCCATAAACCAGGTAATCGAATAACTATTGTCTAACAGAGAATCCCAGCCTAAGGGTAGAACGGCTCGAACCCAGGAAGGTGATACATCCGCTGGCTGACACATCAAGCACATCACCACCACTTTTATAATATGAGAAAGCGTGAATTAATTATAAATAATGGCATGCACATAAAACATGTGTCGTTCCAGATCGTACTATAATAATGCTCGTGCTAAGCATATCATGTACGAGGACGTAGTCTATATTTATCAATCACCATGTATTGCAGCAAATACGATATGGAAATGGTGAGACCTGAAATTTGCATTCATACACCAGGGAAGTTATAAAACATAACCGTCATAGTACAATTAAATTGATAAAATAATGCACGTAGGCTTATCTCATTTCACGAATTTTCACTAATCATCAAGATTGTGTTAATAATATATTGAGGTAAAATATAAATAGGAGTGGTCTAAGCACAGACCCTTAAAGGACAACTGTTTTGTCATTTTAAAAATAATTAGCAAGTTCCCGTGTCATTAGTAGTTGATCACACAACTAGACTAAATAGTTCGATGTCGAATCCCTATTTGGTGACACATTTTCTCTTCCGCCATGTGGCACATGTCTGACCGTTCAGGTTAAAGTGAAGAATGGCTGGTTCGTGGATGGCTTACCGATATTCTCAATCGTGGCAACTCGACATCTCGGATCCCACATCTGTGGATGTCTCTTGTTTAATCCGAATGCGAGAACCTGAGAGTATCTAGGATTCGTTACTGCCCCATACTGAATCACAGGCTGAACAACTTGTGGTGTCACATTAGGCAAGTGGCTTACTAGTAGTTCGAAACTGCCTCTTTTCACCCAGTGAGCGAGTGATTATGGAGTTTAACGTCGCTGCGGGAATCTTTCACCCATTTGCGACGATTTTCACCCAGCAGAGAATGGGTACCCTGAAGGGTGAGATGGACATGTGAATAATAACTTTGTAACTAGCGCCCTGAACGGTAGCTTGGATTGATACTCCCCAGGTAGTTGAGAAGGAATTGAGGGCACACAGTTCTATTTTTTAAAATTTAAATTTAGCATTAGCACTGTTAGAGATATGATATCCGAGTTTTTCTGTGTTTCCTTGCGTAAAACTATATTCAACTCTTCAATATAGTTTGGCTTATTGATGTAAATATAAAATAAAATAAATCACCAGACAGACTGTTCGGGACTGTTAAAATTAATAAAGATAAATAGTATCTAACGTTTGATTCAAAGTTACACGGATTTGCTGCAGTTTCAGTAATTTTAATCCGTATCCACGATTGACATCAAAACCGAATGTAATCATGAGATTACTGGAAAATACAGGCAGCTGACAATCCTGATCTATAGGCTTTTTTTCTTCTTCATCGAGTCGTTGTTTCAATGGGGGAAAATTTATAACATAGGTAATAGTACAACTATTTGTGCATTATAATACTTGGAAAGGCTGGTTACATCAAGCCATTATTTATTCTATTACTAATATTTAGTTCTTCAAATTATTTTGATGCCTATAATAATATTAACTATTTACAGTCATGTTTTCACAAGAGATATATGCTCTAGATGCGTATAATATAACTTAGGAGCATGCGATTTTGAATAAAATGTTTACATATGTCCTGTACACTTATATCCATCATAGACGTCTGTTATGCGTTTGTAGTTTCCAATTCGGTTTTCTGAAATTGGAACATTTTTTGGGCATGCCCTAGGAAAATGAAGAGTTGATGTGTGATTTGACAGCCCCTTGGTACTAGCCACCCCCCACCCCCACCCCCCTGGCAAAAATCCCGGATCTGCCACTGAATACTATATGGTCGTGAACTGGATTCAAACTCGCTGTTGGCTGATTAAAAATACAACTGAGCTTCTTCTTTATTAAAGATTTACCTTGACACGTTACCTTGACAACCATGTACACTGACGCCACGGGTGACTGTATTATTAATTTAAATAAACACAAGGAGCTACTAATAGAAAGGGCAGTGAGTTAGATAGAAAGGAATCTCAACATCAATGTAAGAACTGGCCCCGAGATTACGAAACGTTTTCGACTACAAGCACATGCTCAACTCTAGGTTTTGTTCATACATTTTCATATACAAGTTGAGTTTGAACCTGAAATCTCGGGGCCTGGTGTATTCATTACACATGTTGCAATGGTTCCCTGTACAGAATAATAAAGAAATACCCATTTTGCCTTTAATGTTAATAATAACAAAGCAAACCTAATGATTCGATAAAATGCATGTAGTAATAATAATAATAATAATAACAATAGTATTAATAATAATAATAATAATAATAATAGGACTGCTTGTAATGCATTGGACTCCACACGAGCGGTATGCTCAAAGCACAGACATAAACAAATATGTTTTTAAATGGCGTTTTAAAGTGCTATGCGATTCTGCTGATTTTTTTCTGCTGATTGATAAACACATGTTTTGAGTTTAGGTGTAGGGACACAGAGAGTCAGGTTTGAGCTTGATCTTAGTTCTGGTAGGATTGTAATGGTGAGTGAGTTCACAGAGATATTCATGAACCTTGCTGTGGAAACACAGATAGGTTAATGACAAGATCTTAAAGTCGATTCATTGTCTGGACTGGGAGCAAGTGCAACTGCCGTAACACTAGTGAAATGTGACAGTCTCTACGTGTTTTAGTAACAGGCCTTGCTGCAGTGTTTTATAGCTTTTGGAGGCGATCGGGGAGATGTGATGGTGCACCAGCAAGCAGAGAATTACAAGATTTGATCTCTTGAGTACACTGCTGAATGTTGGTGATGGTTTTCTGTTGTGATTGTTCATTTGAAAAGCTGAAAGATTCACACATTTGGGTATCATCGGCGTAGATAATAGTAATGCATATCTTATGAAGAAATCACTGAGTTGATCAGGGGTTTGGTGTAGAGTGTGAACAATATCGGACCAAGAACAGAACCTTGTGGAACGCCACATGTCAAAAACTTGTGCCGTGATGTTGAATCTCCGATACAAACATACTGATGTCTGTCAGAAAGGTAAGACGCAAACCAATGAAGAATGGATCTACAGACGGTCCGACTGTCAGATGGTTGATGACATCTGTGTAGACAGACGGTTATTCATGGTAGAATGATAAACAGTATCAAATGCTGCAGATAGGTCAATCAATATCAAAATCACTTCTGAGATCATTCAGAATACGATTTAAGCCCGTTTCAGTGCTATGGAATGTTCTATATGCAGATTGAAACTTTTCAAGCAAATCAGGTGTTCTGATAATCTAGTCTTGACCGCCGTCTCAAGGATTTTGGATAAAAAGGATAAGGTTGATACTAGCCTGTAGTTTTTCAGTATGTTTCGATCCAGAGATAGTTTCTTGATGAGATAGAACTACTGCTGTGTTGAAACATCCTGGTACAACAACTTCAGATAGACTGGTGTTGATGATTTTGGTGATGAGTCAAGAAGCAACTTTATTGGAATTGGGTAAAGAGGACACTAGGTAGAAGAAACAACATTGACACAAACAAAATGCGACCGATGTAGTGAATATTTGTGAACACAAAATCTTAATAATCCTCGTGCTACGCTAATATAAACTTGTAGTTTGCAGTTAACAACTTAATTAAATGTACACGAGGATGACGAAACTTCATTGACTATAACATCGTCAGGTTAAGCAACATGATTCTTTTACGAGTGCTTCAAGCGAGTTCAAATATACGTTATCACCAATACATAGCCAAGATCATATACTTGCATAGGGAATAATGGCCACTAACGGGGTTATTGCATATTCTGAAAGAACAATCTTTCCCCGACATGTGAGATTTCTTTCAGATTTTAAAGTCATCGAGAAATATATTTATTTCCTATCCAAAGACACCTACCACCACCACCACCCCATCCCATAGGGCGGCCACGCCGGAAGTTGTGACGTCACAGGTTTTTGTGGACACAAATCCCCCCCTACAGAAACCTAGCTGCAGTTCTGTAGCTAAAAAGTGCACCGTTTACTATTTTGTTATCTATATGGCACCCTTTAGCTACAGAGGATTGCAGTTGTATGCATCAACAAAAGTACGCTCCAGATCTCAATGCGCTGGGTTAATCACTACGTGTGGCATAAATACACGTGGCAGAACGAAATCCAGCTAGGATTGGATTCACTAATCATTATACTTCATGCCTCCATGCTTATTTTCGAAGGAAAAGGTTGTTTTCACATAGTATTTAATCAAATTCGTCACCGATCGCGCTTATCAACGGACGCCATCTTGCTAAAAATAGCTGCAAGATGCTAAAAATAGCTGCAAGATGGCGTCGGTTAATGACTGAGAGGAGAGGTGACTGATTGACTGAGTGACTGAGTGGAGGGGTGTGGTGACTGACTTAGTGACTGAGTGGAAGGATGTTGTGACTGACTGAGTGGAGAGGTGTTGTGACTAACTGACTGAGTGGAGGGGTCTGGTGACTGACTTGGTGACTGAGTGGAGAGGTGTGGTGAATAAGTGATGTGGTGACTGACTCAGTGATTGAGTGGAGGGATGTGGTGACCAACTGAATGGAGAGGTGTGGTGACTGGACTGAGCGTAGGGATGTGTGGTGACCGACTTAGTGACTGAGTGGAGAGGTGTGGTGACTGACTTAGTGACTGAGTGGAGGGGTGTGGTGACTGACAATCGCCCTGCAGAATGCCAGCTTATTCTTTCATCCAGGTCAGTTGTTTTAAACTTGAATGCCTTGGGTGACGTTCCTTTGACCTGTGCAAAGTGTTTGGAGTACTCCAAACAGACAATTTTCTCAATGGAACGTCTCGCACACTGTGTGGTCTGTATTTGCTGGTGAGGTAGTGCAGACCGCACAGGAAAGGTACAGTGACGTCACCACATCTAAGGCAATTCTTTGCCGCCATCTTCCTTGTGCGAGACGTGTGTGAGTCGTTCCTTTTACTCAGTACACCGTACTGGAGTGATGTCACCTGTCTGTCTGAGAATGCTTCACAGAGCTCAAAGGAAGATCATCTTAAGAAAATCCAAACAAAACTAAAATACTTTCTTATACATTTGCCACCAATATCTTGATTCACATTATATTTCATTAACATTACATGCTCCACATATAGAACAGCAGGATGACATTCCCTGAAAGTATGTGATAGATTGCAACTAATTCCACAATTTGAATTAGGAAATAAGTGCGAAAGCTCAATTTTCCAAAGTTGTCCTTGATATTCAAAATAGTCAGTAATATTACAACATATTTTTCAAAATTGCCAAATTTGACCCCTTGCAGGTGGTAAGGTATAGCAGGCTATACAATTCACTAAGACTATAAATATTTATCATCCAGTACAGACTCCGAGAGGAGATATATACAATGGTTAAAATTGGTATCAAAACACACCTGTGAGATTCTCTATACGAGCAACTGACACTTCAAGGCATACATTATTCATTGGAAGCCTTGACATTCAGTTAGCATGCAAGTCTGCCAACAGACGATGAGGTCTTGTAACTACTGCCAGTCACTGCGGACAAATATGAAACAAGGGAGATAACTCAATAGAAGGTATATTGACAACATTACTCATATCATCATCCTACATAGTGAAACTCTAAGTAACACATCATGTATGAATTCATGGATGTGTTTTACATCTCAGGCAGAAAATATGTCGCCCATGTGCAATGTCATCATCACGGAATCTCCATGTCCGAAATCAGAGAGGAACAAAATCTACTTGTACAATATTCATCTTGCGTCTCAATGCAGATACAGGCCCGGGCTGTGTTCCATGAACCTATCACAGTGCTCCAACAGTCGGAACTCTTTGACATGTATAGCAAGCTACGATTCACATAGTGCTACCATCATTTTGTGGAATGGGACCCACGACATATGTAAATGTACACAAAATCTTCAATTCTCTCTGGCAAATAAATGAACATATCGCCAGCTGTCAGGTAGTTATGGTACCTGTCAAGCAATCAGAACACAGCAATGATTACAATTGGACATAACTTGATTAGCCATGTGGAAAGTGTCCAACAAACAATAACTTCCAGGTATAGTTGACAGCTTTGTATTCAGGTATAAATATAGTGAAACCATGTGCATGGAAGAAATGCCAACAGGAATGTTCTAGATCGAAGCTATCATCTGTTTGCATGCTTAGCACGTGGACAAGCTTGAGGGACATTTCGAGGGTGTGGCTTCGCGATAGGTCAATTACTTTAGCCACACTGTCGCTGTCCGAGTGCACCTGTCCATCACAAAAAGTCCTGTACACGCACATTTCTTCTGACGGCGTTCGAGAATCCCTCCTTGAAATGAAACCAGATATCGGTGGCCAACACATCTTTCTTCTTCTCATCTGAAATCAGGGAAACAATGTGTGTTTGTTTGTGGTGGGAGGAAAACCTACAACAACTTCCTGACAGAAGGTACATTAACTAGAATGGGATCAGGGAGTGTTACCGAAAATATCTCATCAACTGTTACTTGCACAAACGTAGGGTCTCCTGTATGAAACAGCATACCTCTAAGGAATCTATAACTCCCCTAGCCGTAGACTACATCACTGCCAAGATTGGAGGCAAGGTTACCATTGCCCAGGACTGTATTCAGTAAGCACAGTGACACTATCAGAACTTGTCCTGATGTCGTATGAGCTGCTCGCCACTATGACCTTGTGATGTGATATAAACTACGCTACTTAATAATTCCATTATACATTTATTCACCCCAAAAATATGTAACACCGAGTTGGTATTTTATGAAAAACATTTAATCTAGAAGTCTGCAATATCTAGTTACATTTTAGATTAACATATTGCCACGCAGTCCCTTTACACAGTAGACAATTTTTGGCTTTATATGTATTTCTTGTATACTCCCCATGGAGTTGAAAATGTGAAATGAGTGCACACTGATACACTGACCAGAGAAATAACAGTTTAAGCATTGAGACATTGAGTGTAGAGTGATATAACTACATTTTATCATTTTGATTATTGCACAATTACCAATATTGGTACTACTACTCGTATAAAAGTTGTGTTTGTTTTATACGAGATAACCCTAAGAATACTTGAAAGTGCTTTAGGAAAACAGTACATTCAGTGGAAAGAACCACAGAATGTTGCAGAACTTTCGACTTACTGAATGTATGGTTAAAGGGGCATAACTCTATACAGCTTTTGTCTGCACAAGATGCAGATTAAAATATTTCATCCAGTAATATGGGTCCGTTCCACAGAATAATACGAGAATTGTAATTCCATATACATGGATATGACTTGGGACTCTCGTAGCGCTACAATTGTTCTATGGAACAGGCTCCCCAAGTTTATTGGGGTACAATCTTTACATTCCGTCAACATACTTTTCTTTTCCTCTGGTGATGTGTTTTGCTTGGTATTAACAGTTGACGATCGCTTTGTTCTGGTGAAATTGCCAAAGAAATTCTTCATAGGCTGCAAATACATATTTGGATTACAAAATGTTCTCTATAGGTAATTACATTTCATCTGCTGTAAACTGCAGCTAGTAGGTTCATAGTCAGGCCAACCACTAAGTGCTGGAACACATTTACTCATATTTACTTATTATTCATATACATGTAAATAATAATATACACATGCATAGCACCTAAATCCAGTTTAAACTGCTCAAAAGCACATTTGACAGTTTCATTAGTTGAAAGGTGAGTTTTAAGTAAGGCTTCAAAACTACACAGAATCTGGGTCGATCATCCCCGTGTAGGTTATTCCATATATATCAGATATCATACGATTCGATAGAAACATCGCTGTACATCTTGATGCATCTAGGCCTTGATGTCAAAGATATTGGTCACATGACCGTACTCAGCGATTGGGCGAGTATATTAACCATACTCAATAGAACTAATTAAGAGTAGGTAGATTTTTTTAGTATATAAATTCATCGTTGTTATTTAACAAAGAATTTCCAAATATTTACAGGCTCCAGGTACTCTTCAAGAACTTGGGACACACTGGAAGAAGAATGGCACCATATTCCTCAAGCCGAGTTCCGAAATTTGTTAGAACGCTTCCCCTTAAAATATCGGCTGGCCCTTAATTAATTGTATTGAGTATAAATCTACTGACATTGCATTGAACTCATGCATAATGTGTAGTATTGTGTGATTTGTGTTTCTGACACGAGACCTAGGTATTACCTTCTCCTCGGAGACGGGTTTTGCTTCCAGTTTTTTCCTGTGGTTTGGCACAGCGGGGATGTTGTCCTTGATTGTCGACACATCCAGTTCTGTTCCTCTAAACAACATAATGTTACGTGTGTAAATATGGATGCACTTGATCTCTTCACAGCATGATAGAAGTCTGTTTATGGTGGGAGAAAAATCCATTAAGCCATTTGTTGCAATCAAAAGAAAATGTATAAAAATGCATAAAGGCTAATATAGAATTTGAATACAGACAATGTAACACAATAAATCCTATGCATAAAATTACAGTGGTGAGGCCAGATCCCTGGATGGGAATGAAAATCAGACCTTTGGCTTTTAGCAGTTTCACTATGCCAACCAAACTCCAAAATGATACAAAATTTAAACTTACAAATAAATTTTGTACACATTACAAGATCAACGAGACGCCTGGAAATAAATCCTTAATAAGGAACATAGAAATGCTGTTTAATTTTAACCAAAGTCACTTCTATTATAAAGAAATGCATACATACACATTTTTGCTTGCAAGTTTAACTTCACTCATTCTCATTCTCTCAAGTTCAATCTGAAATAGATGGGTATATTATTTTACAAATACATGTAGGACCAAAGCATCAGGATCTCATTTGACAGTAACGTTATAAAAAATGCCAATAAAATGTTTACCTCTAAATTCACAGCTTTCGGAATTTTGCCGAGTTTATCAAATGCAAATCAGATTTATTGTCAAGATGACTTACCTCCCTTGCTATCAGTTGCTTAGCAGCATAGGTCAAAGGGCGAGACTGTTTCATGCCAGGAAATCGTACAATTTCTTCGACATTCCTACAAAAGAGTTGAAACATGAAATATAAGGCACAGCCGAACCAATATCATTGTTAGTGGGACATACACACTGAATCTGGAGCCTAAACAGGTCAAGGACATATGACAGCCAGGTCAAGGCCACAGGTCAAAGGAACTGTTCAGTGTTGCACCAATAAACTCAGGCTATCTGTTGATTCAGTAACAGCTTTATCGCCATACTTGTAATAGTACATTTATATTTAACATTGATATAGTGCTAAACATCCATACACAAAGTGTATGCTCAAAGCGCATCTAGAAATTGTGAAAGAGGTTGTAGAGTTAGAATGTTAGCTCTGTTTTGAAAGATGAAAGATCTCTGCTTGAGATGAAAGGGGTTGTTCCATAGTACAGAGGTAATGTAAGAGAAATACCGCATTCCAAAGCATCTGCTACGGGTATGTGGGACAGAGTTTTTATGGTTTGCAGAGGGGAGAGTTCTAGATTGAGAATATCTGGTGAGAATATTGACCAGATGGATTGTCCCAGTACGATGATAGCATTTGTATGCAAGTGTTTGTTCCGTTCGGAATCAAGCATACCTAATCATTTTTAAAAAAAATTTTTTTTAAAGGATTAAGTCTACTGGGTACTCACGGGTCTAACACGTAGATATACTGGCCCTCCAAAGTCTTGTCCTGGCGGTACGTGATGTTGTAGGCAATCATGATCCGCACTAGGTTAGCCAAATCGTCCTTCTCACGCTTGCTGTACAACTGGGTGTTCACCTGGTAATAGGTCAGAGGTCAAATCAGTGGTTTAAGGTCACATAGGTCAATTGAGAGTTAATCTGGTTAGAGGTCATAGGTCAATATTGTATAATAGATTTGAAAAATGCACTACCATATGTCTTGCTATATGGATTTTACAAAATGCTAAATTGATAACTTTGTGAAATTCTGGTCAACATGTCACCTATTATTTGTACAACAATGCATACAAGCTAATGTTACATTTATCCTGTATATATCTTGTAAAATCTTGTATTTATTTGTGATGTGATGATAAAAATAAGAGGTAAATAAAAAAAGAAAAATAGATGAGCAATTAACCTATCACAAGATGTCAGTTTTCCAGATCAGCCATTAACCTATCACGAGATGTCAGTTTTCCAGATCAGCCAATTACAATTCAGAAATGCTTAAAGTTGGGCATAACTTAATTAGCCACATGGTAAATGTCTGACAAACAATAGCTTAGCAAGGCAAGTATAGTGCAGTGGAATGAGACATGACTTTTATTTTATTTTTAATTAGTCTTTAGAAGCACTTTCAAGATTCTTTCACTTATATCACGGCTTGTCAGTTTAAGTCAGGAGGAAATCTGCTACATCCGTAGCGCTGAATGTTGCAGTAAACCTGCGAGCATCGGCTGGTACTGACAAGACCAAGGATGATAACTGCATTGTCACTCTACAGACAGTTAATTTGGTGCTTAATGTCACAGCGGGAATCTTTCACCTTACAGACATCCTATCAATATTTCGTCAGAAAGTTAACTTTCACATACATTGATGCCGTGCCCCCGGGGGTGGATTTGAACCTGGAACCGTTTGCTCCAAAGTCAAACGTTCTACCACTACGCTACCACCCACCCCCCATTTGCCAATTACAGGTGCAACACCATGTAGAGACCTATAACCATATTCACTAGCCACGCATTTGTGTAAACAGAAATTTGTTGGGTACGACCGTTCATAGAGCATGGCAGAGATCAAGATGCAAAGAAGTTGCCTTTCTGGTTTCAGTACCAGCAATGTCTACTTGTTCGGTTTACTGCAGCACTATAATAAATGATATCTCGACTTAGAGCAATCAGGTGCAAATATTGATACTGTACATGAATAAAACTACGAATTTTGGTAGTATAGGGCATTTCAAACTGTATATAAACTGACGGCGACACCTATTCTATGCCGATTGTAGCCCTCCTGTAAATTTGTAATTATGATAATTTTTGTGTAGTTTCAATTCTGATAGTATACAATAATTCTGTGGAATGGGGCTACAAATATCATTTTGTACCTAAATCCCATTTTTCGGGTATTGTAGACAAGCTGTGTGTAGCGATGTGCATGTAGATTAGTAGAGTCTGTAGTAGTTGCTTCCTTTATTATTTTTGTGTAGTAAATGCTGCAAACTACTTCCAGTTGCACTGCTGCATCCGTTACTGTGCTCGCATCTCAACATCATTCATCTTTTGTAATTTCATCCATTGTAGTCTTCTCTGAATCCAGCCGTGGACACCATGACACAAACAAAGTTAAAATTTAATATTTTATTTTGTATTTCACGAAAATATCAGTTATTGTTCAGTTAAATAATTATTTATTTCAATATTTTAGATGAAACAATACTATGGATTAAATACTATATACCAAAAAAGTATAGGCATTTGCTGCGAGCCGGCTACCCAACCCTAACTCTATTCTCTCATTTTCATAGAGGGGGAGGTAGGATTTTCCCATTGCTCTGTCCAGCAGTCATCAAGTGTTTTCTCACCTGGCCCATATTTTAGAAATTTGCTTTTTTTCTTCAAAAATACTACATATGATAGAAATCCTAGAGGGTTCAAAATTATTTACAAGATTTACAAGATTCTCTACAATAATTGATGTAGTAATTAGCTATGTTTTACAATGAAGAAATATTTACTGTATACAAATATATCTTAGCAACTTAATGACACTATTGAAAGTACAATAAATTGAATTTAACCAGTTATATCTTTACAATACAGAAGTATTTATTGGACATTAACATTAGACTTAGTATTCATATAATTGAAAATACACTAAATTGAACGTAACTAGCATTATATTTACAATGAAGAAATACTTATTGTACAAAAAAATAATCTGAATAGATATAGATATTCGTCTTACAATTTCAATACATTTAGTTTTAATAGCAGAAACAAAAGAGGAGAAGATAACACGATTAAAGAGGGGCATTGATTCACACCAAGGAGGAAGACCGGATCTTCTTGAAGCTGGGGAACAGTTGCCAGTACTGCCAGACATGCATTGTTAAGGGGGCCTCTTTCTACAGTCAACATTGGGACCAGCGGAATGTCAAGGAGTTTTCACAGGACACCAGACCACTCATTATCAGGGATGGATTCTAATCAACCCGAGTACACATTTCGGACAGCTCCTTACCACAGATTGAGACCACTAGCAACTGTAAATAAAGGATAAAAATGTTGTAAATTATGATTTTTTCCCCCAATTGACTACAATGCAACAAATTAACAATGCTGACTACAATGCAACAAATTAACAATGCTCAATTTAAAAAGATACAATACCAAAATAGACGAATGCTCTATGTAAACTGGTTCTTATTACACAGCTTCATTAAATTTCAATGCAGCAATATATTTTATCACAATAAATATTCTGATCAAATAAATATCTTAACATACTGAAATACAATTCTTACCTATTTCATTGAAGTAACTCGCCACCACAGCGACACCATACTGCTCAGGACAAGGGTTGAATACACCAGACTGCTCAGAACCAGGTAAGAATAGGACACCAGACTGCTCAGGACACGGGTAGAACAAGACACCAGACTGCTCAGGAGATGAATGGATCAGCTGCCATACTCGTGAGTTCCTCTACCAGGGATGAAGGGGCCATAGACGGAGTAGTTTAGCCAGCTTCAGAGACAGGACATCAGGTTTGGACAACAGGCGACAACTGCACATAGCTTGGGGGCCGCAGAGGGAGTAAGTACTTTAACCAGCTCGGGGCCTATGATGAAGGTACCATAGATGGCTGCTCAGGACCTTGGGACGATGTTTGATGTAATAAGAGTTCCAGGACCCCAGGGCATTCAATCTACTTGGGATGATATACACATAACAAAACATTACAGGATCAATATCTTACCCATACTTTGGACCAGGGCTTACTCGAGGTACCACAGGACAGCATATTTCCGTTATCAGTTTCAGGAAGGACAGGACAACCCAAGCTTCAGCATTCATACATCTCATTGGGGATAGGTAGAAGACTGCTATGCAAAAGTAATGGACAGCAACACCAGCCAGATTCTCTGCAGACACCGGAGGCAACGGGATCCATTCATCAACCATAGGACACCAGATTGTTCAGGACTAGGTACTCTAACCAGTCATCACACATGGGAGCAAGCTTAGTCGACAGCTTCGAGGACCAAAAGACACCACAGTAGAGGAGAGTACATCCATCTTCTAGGACCATGGGACAATACGCAGCTTGGGACTACACATGAATACAGTGCAACCATGTTTATGGAGACTACAGGTCATACTTCATTAAAAATTAAATAGAAAATTTAAACGTGATCAATTCTTACCACTACCTTGGACAAAACGATTTTCAAATTGCAAGACTTGCTCAGGACCAGGTCCTGGGATGGCAGCAGAGCACACAGCTCTAGATACGCAATCAAGGACAGCAACCAGCTCCAGACAGCTCATGAAAAAGAGATACTAGAGACCACCTACCAGATCCAGATTTCCCTTGAAATGTCACACATGGCAGGTACTGGGGATATTTTCTCGAGATCGGACGATGGGATCAATACCAGGACCACAGTTACTGTTACCATCGAGTTTCGGACCATGGACCAGGAGTGAAAACCCCAGATAGACTGCTAATGAAAAGAAACGAAGAACTCCAGCCCTATTCCAATAGCTTTGCAGCAGACGCCGCCGACTTAGATCCTTTCATTAAAATTGTGGTTGGAAAATACTCCACCGATGGTAGATGACCAGGTACTATAACATGCCTTGGGGACATACACCTCAACTCCGGACCTGGAATGAAGCAACTGTATCCAGCTGTTGGACTTTGGGACCACACGAGGACAAGAGTTAGTAAGACATCAATCTAGTTGAGCACACTAGTCCAGGCATGGGTATGGAGAATAGCTTTGGCTTGTGTTTAAATATTTATCAATATATTTCTGTTGCAACACTTTTCATTGACCGCAAAAAAAATTTCATCCATAGAATTTCATTGGTTAGATCTTAAATTATAAAATATTTTGGAGCAACCTCAAATACATCAGCTTCTTCTGTGTAGCCAATACATACCGCCATCTACAGTCTACTTATTAGGATAAGGATTTTCCAGATATTCCACATCTGTGAACAAAAGCAGTAGATTCTGTCAAACAGCTCCAGATCCCATTGTCAACATCTATTCCTCCATCTTGTTCCAAGTATCCATAATCTAGAATTAGTCCAAGAAAAGCCTCTCGCCAGGCAATGCTGCACAACTTCATATAGGCTGACCACATTTCCAAATAGAAAAAAGAATACCTCCTTCACAAATGTTCATTTCCTTCTACAGGTCCCATATTTCTTGGCCTTTATCGTTCAGAAGATCCAACTTTTCTTGGCTACAATAATTACTTTGAACACGTTAGCTTTAACCCCCACCCCAAAGTCACATTAACATCCATGAAAAACTCACCTCCATAGTTCAGTGAAGAAATAAATAATTTCTGCTGTTTTCCAAACTCCATTTTGTAAGTAAGAGATGAATGATAAAAGCTACGGGTGACAGCAATACAAGGTCATATTTGCTCTCCAAGAATATATCTACTGATGAAATCCAAGTGCACCAAGAACAGCATGCAATGTTAGCACAACAAACATGTTGATATTGTCTCATTTCTTATGGCAGATATCACAGCAATCTAGCCTTTAAGCTAAATATAGCTGCTTAAAAAATATTCATCATACAAACGAGCAAATATGGGAAGATTAGAAAATGTGAACGATACAAGTGAACAGGTGTACAAGGTGTATACATTCAACAAATAAATAGCATTACATAATGCATTAGGGACTCGGTTCTTCCGATACAAGGGAAAACTAGAATTTATATACAGAATGATTCACAATGGATTTGCACGTGCAACAATTTCTAGCATATTGGATATGTAATAACAAATAAATCTCCATCAAACAACCAAAGCAAAACAAACACTACCTCTCTTCCATCGACTGTTGCATACAGGAATATAGATAGGAACCTTCTGAACTCGCATCTGTCGGAGAAAAGTGCAAATCCCTACCCACTACAAATACCTGAACATCTTATCATTTGAAAATGGATAAGAGATTGATGAAAATAACAATACTTTATTCTGAATTAGTCATCCAAATTAGTCATCTACATTCAGAGCTGGACGGATACACGCTGCCAGACAAATTAAATGCATTCTACTAGTACTGGCCAAATCCAAAGAAAAGAGCATGTATGTTGCACATACCTCTTATAGGTTTACATAAAAATACTTCAGATAGAAAAAATCTCTTGGGGGTCAAGGTAGAATTAATATTTGAATAGTGCAATACTAAATACTAATAGAAAAACTGAAATAAAACAGTTGTCAAGTATAAAGATTTAGGTTTACCCTTGGTAGCTCTCCATGGCCATGATGGGACACTTCCAGTAAGTTTCCAGATAATGAATCTGTTGATCTCACAAAAACACACATTTTGCCAACAAAACAAATATTCAACTTATAATAGTTGGTATTTCAATAATTTACAGCAAATATAATTGCACAACCTGATGTCAAAACGTCAGAAATGAACAGACCTTCCAGTTCAAACCACTTAATTCATTTGATCCAGGACATGGTCGAGATATCTTCCACTTCCATTCAAAAAGCCAGCAACCACTTGAAGCCTGTAATTGATGTACAGTTAGTTTCCCCACCCTTCCCAGAAATAACAGTTGTAATAATGTTTTGCAAATTGACCAGATTCAATATTGGCTTAAACAAGATCAAAATCAGAAATGTGAATAAATCTGCAATGAACAATTCGTTCAGTTAAAAATAGAAATAAAGCAGTATACCTGGGATTGTTAATGAGGAAAGAACCATACGGACTTGGACATTTTGTCACTATGTTAAATCTGGATTCATCTTCAAATCCTCTTTATTTACAGAGTACCTGAAATTCATGAAAAGCTGAAAAAGAAGAAACATTTTCCCCACACATTGCAGGACAGACAAAGAAAAATATTCAGAAATTAATTATTGGTCACGTAATATTAAAGTAATTAACTGTTCATGAATGCTTACTTCAGGGAAAAGTCATTGTTAAGAATATTGCAAGATATAAAGTGAAAATCAATTTAGACTTTAAAATAGTTTAACCATTACATACAGGATGGGTTTCCTTCAACTTGATACACAGTTGGTGGGTCCTTCCAAATACCTTCATAGTGCATAAATACATCATGGGCATCTATTCCTACTACTATCAAATTACTAGTCCAAAGATGCATGGTTGTGAAATTATTAATAGGAAATGTTGAAGTGTAAAAACAATTACAATAAAATGAGCATAAGACCAGTATTTATTTGAGCAATTTAAAACTTAATTGTATTACCATTTCTTGTCAAATTCTGAACCACATTCCATAGGCCCTCCGCACAAAGTCTTGATTTTGAACTAAGCGGACTACGCAAGATAGCTTGACAGGCTACAGTAAACTTGAAATTATCCTGGGAGCTTTCTGTTGGGGAAAATCTTTCAAAGCATGTCCATTTGCATCGAACATAAAAATATTTAAATTGAACTTATCAAAGTAATTAAAAGAATCTCAATTCTACAAATGTAAAATGACCAGATAGTCCAGATGCAAACATTAAATTACAATCTCTCCAGTTATTCAATATAAAGTATCGAACACTTATCCACAGTAATGACCAGATGAGAATTCTCACTGTCTTCAGTCGGATCTTGAAACCGATAATCATCAGGGTGAAGTTTTACCTATGAGAAATTGAATCCAAGTCCAAACACATTGTTATCACACATTAGACATTAGAAATTAATTATAGAAATTGCTTAGATAACAATTAAGCTAAAAAAATGTAAAAAACGTGTCTATTTCCAAGATACTTGCACATACAATATTTCCAAAAGATCCAAGGGATGTTTCAAAGCAGGCAGAAGAACGACACAAACGAGGACAGCAAGTCCCATCACCACAGTTTTCTCAAAACCTTGCCCACACAGGAGTTTACTGTCAAGAAAGCTTGGGGCATATCTAATCCCCTAAATAACATGTTCACTATAGCATAACATTTACTAACAATTGCGCTGAAAAGAAAATATTAAAAGCAAACAATCAAAGCATGTTGACCTATTTATGGTCTATATAGTGTTACAAATTTGATTGATCTACAGCTACAAAATAGCAACAAACTGGATAAATCAATATAGGTGTTGAAATCTATGCATTGATTTACTAACATCACTGTGGAAATCTGCACATCAAACTAAGTATACTTGCAGTGTGTGGGTACACCAAGAAAACCCCAAAATATTTGCAATAGCAATTCAACAAATACAATGAAACGATACTCAGGCAATAGTACAGTTAACAAGGAGTGAAATTAGTAGTACAGAGAATCAGAGGAACAATACCAGCGTGGGAAATGATCCTGTATCAATGTGAATCAGGCCCGTTTGGTTGGCTTCAGTCACTTGCGACTTGCTGAATCTTGTCCAATATTTGGCTACAAGAAGATACATTAACAACACTTTCCTTATCCAAATATATATATGAATTATTAAAAAAAAAAATCCACTAGTAATTTCCCAATGGTTAAATTATAAAGGGTGCTTTATTAGAGAATTAATAACAACTTCATGAACTTTATGCAGTGTCTGAATGAGTATAGAACATTAAATAATGTTTACCTTGAATTCAACATTATTTACCAAACAACCATTAAACTTGGGAGTTGCCTCTACAAGGCAGTATATGCAGTTGGGCCAATGGAACCAGTTTTTCAACCAAGGTAAATTGCAGGCATCTTCCCAGCGCTTAGCTATTGTTAAAAAGAATGTATGGCAAAATATCATGGTTAACATAACCGTTATCAGAAACAAATTCAGTTATTTACTGTTGTGGTTTTATACAATCATGTACAGTTTTAATAGTAATTTTATAAGTGTAAGATGACATACATTAACAAAATACAGCTAGTTATTTACCACAGGGCTTGCAGTTACTCGTCAAACAAAGCCATTCCTCGTTCTGTCAATAAAGCTTGAAAAACATCTATGCATACCAATTTAGAAAAAATACATACAACCAGTAAGATGACTTTTTAAATAAAAATACAATATTGTTGAATTATTTTTTTGGATTTTTTTTTACCAAATGATAATTGGAAATTTCAAGTAGTCTTGAGAAGAAAAAACAACAACAGTATTTACCAATCAACAAATTTCCCCAAGAGGACGACATGGAACAGCTTTTCTAGTCGGGAGATATGAATCCAAGATGTTTACGACCTAAATTTATTTAACTAAAATACTGGCATGCACACACAATTTCCATACTAATATTACAAGGTTTTAATTAAATATTACAGGATTAATCTATAGCATATGGGATTAAAATAGCATAGCATTTGCAAAATTTCACACAAAGAAACAACATTTTTACCAGACAATCGATACTGTAGTCACCGTACTGATAAACAGGATTCTTCCTTGTTCACGGATGCACGATTCTATTGCAGGGGTATGGACCTTTATGCCTATTGATGAAAAAATTAATCCCAACCCACCCAATCATCATACAGAACAATTAGTTTAGTATTTAGATTTTAGATTATTTGAAAAATTGTCAATATGAACAATGCCAGATGTTACTATTGAGAAACAAACTTGATTTTGTTTACAAATACCATTATCTTGGTTGCACAAATTGTATAGGAACACCAACATCTGTCACAAGTGGCACAGAAAGATCCAAGTTACTGTTTGCTGTGAATAAAGTTTTGAAAGCACATCTCCATCCAATATAATCAGACAACAAAAGCTTATTTTTCTTTCTATCTAAACACAAGCTTTCACTGAATGTTTTTCTATTTATTAAAGTATTTGAGTTACTATTAAATTTTAGTATTTTTGCTAACAGAACAAATCCCAGCAGCAGGCATTTGCAATATTTAACAGTATTATCACACAGGAATACAACACAATCGCAAGACAATACCAGTTTGATACGGTTTATCCTCGTCTTCACAAATGCTTGGTACTTGCGGTTTTCCATAACATGTTCAGTATATATGGCTATAAGAATCAAAGATATATTGGTTATGATAAACCCACCCTTCCCCCATAGGTTTAAAGCAATAGACTATATACAGTGAATGATACATTTAAAGACTATATAGGATTAATTCACAAGCAGCACATATTTATTACAATACAAATTGTTAAGTTTTATGGTTTTGATATTCAATTTAAACATGAAATTCACATACAATATTGTTTAATTAAATCTTTTTGCTAAAATAAGCACACTATTTACCAAGAAACATCTAATCACATCAGCGAGTATTCACTTTACTGCTTTTCAGAAGAATGAATATGGGGGGGGGACTTGTGAAACAATGCATGGTGCAATGTGCACATTCTGTCATTCAATACAAAACTCATGAACCAAGATTAGACAAAAATATAGCAAGCAAACCTCATTAAAAATTGTCATCCCAACTTCGTCTCGGGAGCTATTTACCAGGAACAGACATTAGCACAAAAATCTCCCATCTCACTTCACCAAGAAATCTGGTGCCGTCTTTGAAACATGGGTCAGTATAGCACAAACATCCAATATCTGTAAAAAAGCTCAATGAATCTCCACCCACAACAATATACAACATCTAACAATACTAAGAAACTGCTGAAATCGCCAATAGTAAAGAAACCATAACTAAAACATGTACAAGAAGTTCAACCAAAGTTACTAAATTTGGAACATGTATTCAAGAACTTATTTTCACACGTAATTAAGCACGGTTACATTTTACTTGCAATATTAGTTTTATTGCAGTTGGGTTTTTTTGGTGAAGAACGTGTAAACAGTAGGAATTAGAAAAAGTAAAACTAACAACGCCACAGCCAGTAATATTTGTATATTGGGAAAAGCAACAAAACCATTACAGAATAGACACAGGAACATACCAGCAGGGTTACAGGTTTACGCGACTGCACTAACAACCATAGTGTTCAAAGACTCGTCAGGTAATCGTACTTCCAAATGCTTTCAAACACAGGTGAATAAAACAATACATCAAACAAATACTGTAAATATTTTACCATCAAGTTTTTAAAGGATTGTAAAATTGTTTTTAAAAACATACGCTTAGTATTTCAATAATGAAAGATATACAAGGAAAAACTTGGTTATGACTACAACGTAAATATGATTATTTGCAAAATCCAGATAGATACTAGTATACACAATTAGTCTGAACACAACTACTTACTTGAGGTAGGTTTCATAAGACTATCAGGAAGCATCATGTGCAACTATAAAACGAAATTGTTGTTAGTACTACTCCCCCAATATATAATAAACCGATGGTAGATTATTAGATTATGGCATTAAAACAAAAAACCTTACTAATGTTAATTGCAAAATTATATGTTCAACAGTGCATTTTGAATTAGATTTCACTTTAACATAATATGAATAGCAACTATTTAGATTAATACTTGCATATGTATATTGGAACATGCATACAATCAAAATATTCACCATGCAATGTTTTGTCAACATGCAAGCAGCCTAAATATCAACCTTGCCTTGAAATGTTCACTAGCAATGCACACATCTGCCTTCCACTTCAATCATACATGACCAATCTTCACACAAGAGCTGGAAGAAACATTAGCAAATTTGCCCCCTCCCAATATTGCAAATTATCTGTTTAGTTACAGAACAATGTAAATAATACTATTTATCAGACAGCAATTGTTTATATGTGAAGACTAAAATTTTAAGACACAAAAGTAAAAGCTGAAAATATCCTCCCTGCTATTGCTCAGCTCTCCGATTCCTTTGGAAATTCTTGTTTAGGTGCTTCTATTAAAATTTCATCCATAGCAACTGGTCCACACAGGTCTTAGAACCTAGAATAAGCCTATTGTGGTTAATTGCCCCTCCCAATCCCACAAACATACAATACTTGGCAATTTACAATCAATGGGTTTGTTACTATTAAATTTTAAATAATTATAGTTACAAAGAAAACATTTAACAAAAACTAATTAGAATATCACTATGAAAAGGTGTAAAACACGTAAAAATGCAGATACGATTTGTATTCTATGGTAATACAATGACAGTAACCAACTGATGTTAGCAGGTTCTTCTATTGCAATACTTGAAGTGGCAGACAGTGGACATCTTGGGGCTAGAAGTACAATATGCTAACACTATTGTTTAGCTTCCCCTCCCATTTCCCACATGAATATTATGCTAAAAGATTTGTAAATGACAATACCAAGGACAAATCTATAAAGTAGAAAATTAAATATAATCTGTTCGATTAATTAGATTGTAGTTTGAATATTGGCTAGAATGAGGAGGATATACCGCAAGTGATGAACATCTCGGCTAGGATACTCTGTCGTTCTTCCAATGGAGACTCGCCGCCAATTGTGGACTCTGAAATAAGCTTATTGCAGTTAACTGCCCCTCCCATCCCACAAAAACAATACGTGGCAATTTACAACCAATGGGTTTTAAGTAATTAATTGTTAAATGATCATAGTGACAAAGAAAACCAAATGTACACAATATCAATTGAACCATTGAAATAAACAAAGGATATGTTATGTCAAATTAACAAGTGTAAAGTAGATACCATTTCCAATTTTATACAATGCTTTATAAAATTATAGACGAGGTCAACAGTGATGGTTAGCTTGTTCTTCTATTGCACAAGGTAGACATCTTGGGGCTAGAAGTAGAATCTGCCAAGACTATGGTTTAGCTTCCCCTCCCATTTACCCACATGATCAATATTTTATTGTTACGAAAGTTAAAATGACAAAATTAATTAATATTTTGTAACAAGTAGAAATATCATTTGAAAAGAAATCCAATAAGGTTGGTTCTTACTGAAATCATGCAACTACAATAATAATATTCAAAATAGAAGTTTAGCTACCAAAAAACTTTAAATTCATCACAGCCATCTTTAAACGTGTCAGCCATAAATATCTCGTCTAGAAAACTGGGTTGCTCTTCATTAGACTTGCCAACATGGGACTCTGAAATATACTTAATGGTAAATTGTCCCTCCCACTCCCAAAACACATTGCAATTTACATCCAAATAGTCCATTTAGTATTTTATAATTATCAGTGCAAAGGAATCCAGAATGTAAACAATATTAATCGATTCATTGAAACAAATAAAACTTTAGGATTATTAAGTGCATAACATAAAAATTAAAAGTGGATACCATTTTCCATCCAGTGTTAATACAATGATTGACAAGAAACCAACTGCTATCTAGCTTGTTCTTCTATTGCAAAAAGCAGGCAGTGGACATCTTGGGGCTAGAAGTAGAATCTGCTAACACTATGCTTTAGCTCCCCTCCCATTTCCCACATGAACAAAGGACTGTTACAAAATATGCTTAAAGTATTTGGACTGTGTATATTACAGAAACTATAGTAGCAGAACATTAATGAAATATTTACATAACATTTAATAAAATATTTAATGTCTGAAAATGAAAAATCATTATATTTTTTTTAAAACATTGGCTGGTTCTATAGCATTGTGGAAATCATGCAACTACAATTACAATATAAAAAATGTATTATGTTTAGCTACCCAAAAACTTCCGCATATCCATCTTAAAAGCTGCATTCAGTTGAATATGGACTAGATTGAAGAAGATACACCCTCAGGCCAAAACTATCTCATTTAGTAAACTGGGTTGCTCTTCATTAGCGACTTGCCAACATGGGACTCTGAAAGAAACTTGCGGTTAACTTCCCCTCCCACTTCCAAAACAGGTGACAATTTACAACTAATTGATCCATTTAGTATTTATTATTATCAGTGTAAAGAAAACAAGATGTAAACAATATTAATCATTTCATCAAAACTTTCATGGGCAGAAAATGTAAAAAAAAATAAGTAGATACCATTTGCCATCCGGTGTTAATACAATTCTTTATGTAATGATTGATGAGAAATCAACTCCGATGGTTAGTTTGTTCTTCAATTGCAAAAGGCAGTAGACATCTTGGGGCTAGAAGTAGAATCTGCTAACACTGCTTTAGCTCCCCTCCCATTTCCCACATGAATAAAGGTGCGTTACAAAATATGCTAAAAGGTATTTCAACTATGTTACAGAAACTAAAGTAATAGAAAATGTTTAATTATAGTTTAAAAGTTTAAAGATGAAAAATCATCCAAAAATAAAACTAATACATTGGTTGGTTCTATAGTATTGTGGAAATCTTGCAACTACAATTAGAATATTCGAAATCTAGCTACCCAAAAACTTGAAATTCAGCAGCCATCTAAAACCGTGTACTGTTGAAGATGCACGCTCAGACAAAAAGCCAAAACTATCTCATCTAGGAAACAGTTGCTCTTCATTGGCGCTTGCCAACATGGAACTCGACTCTGAAAAGAAACTGTAGTCATCTTCCCCTCCCATTCCCCACAAACAATACTTAGTAATTTACAACAAATTACTTCATTCACTCATTTGTAATATTTATATTGGTGTACAATGTAAGACTTTTAAAGCTTTAAATTATCTGAAAAAGAATTTGCAAGGTATCAATAACCGTGATGGCTAGCTTGTTCTTCCATTGCACAGGGCAGACAGGACATCTCAGAGCTACAAGTAGAATGTCAACACTATGGTTTAGCTTCCCGCCCCATTCCCACACGATCAAAGCTTTATAAAATATAATACTAAAAGTAATGTGTACATTGATGATGGTATGGATTAAACTAAAGCGTAGAAGAATAACTAAATCTGCCAACTATGAGACTGGATTGTTTATATATATAATAATCTTTTTTTTAAATACCAATAGTTGATAACAGAAACTTTGATCGGTTCTTCCATCATTGAAAGGCAGGACATCGAGACTAAGTAAAATATTCTTGGATTTTACTATCCCCACACCTCCATTTGAAATAAACAAAGGGTCAACATTCAGATAAACAATTAAATATAGTACAATCATTTTGTACATACTAGTGGATGTTAACATGATAAAAATAATAAATCATATAAAAATTTATTTGGCATTATTCATTTTAACAGTAAAAATGTTAATTATGAACTACAATGATTGAATGAAGACAGATACCCAAAGGCGATAAATATCTCATCCAAAAAGCTTGGTCTCTTCCAAAGCAAATTGCAGATGATGGGGACTCTGAAAAAAAGCTCGATATGATCAACTCCCCTCCCATTGCCCACAACACACACTAAGAAGTTGCTATAAATTAGTTCCATTACTTATTTAATTAATTAATCTGGTTACATATTTCAATAATCAGAATGTCAAACAAATGAAAACAATATTATGGATACATCTACTAAAGCAATAAGTACATTTGCACGAGTCGACATTGAAAGCTGGGATACCAATCATGTTTACCATCAGAGTTCAAACCACGATGCTCAACTTGTTCTCAATGGTAATCTTGATGCTAGAACATAATGTAATGGTCAACTACCCCACCCATTTCCCACACAATTTAAATGTTTGGGTTAACCAGATTAATCAAGTAAGCATAATTGTTTATGTACAAGTTTAAGTAGGCAATTAAATAGAAAAGTTAAAATCTTACAAAAACAAAGAAATGAGATTCAAGACAAACTAATCAACTGTGATGTTTGGCTGCAACAAGCAGGTAGTGGGACACTTGTGGGATATACTTGGTTTCGCAACCCATCCCATTCCATTTTTCTCACGACTTGGCTGGTTCCAGGCGTTGCACAATATGGACTCTGAAATAAGCTTGTAGTTAACTTCCCCTCCCGTTTCCCACAGACAATGCGATACCATTTGGTCGTTGCTTAATGGGTTTTTACAAAACAAGTCTGCTAAAATTATTCACAATATTGGTCAGTGTGGTCGAACAAACAAAAGGCATATTAGAAAATGAAAGCTATCTCAGGATGAAGACCATATTTCAAAGACAAGTAAAACTAATAAGCAGGATACCATTTCATGGGAAGATCAACTTATGAGTAGTTCTTCACCGAAGCATTGTGCAGATGGTGGACATCCTGGTTCTAAAAGTAAAAGATTCCAAATCTCTTGTTTGTTCACCCCCTCCCTCCCATATTTAAAAAATACATTCAAATGATATACATCTTGGTGAATGAAAAAGATTAATAGTACAGAAATGTGTTCAGCGTTGTTAAACAGTACAATGTTATATTGGCTAAAATGAAGATATAATACCCATAAACTAATAAACATTCCATCTGGGAAAAGTTCTTCTGGATTTTCGACTTGCAGGGTCTTGAACCTGAAATAAACTACAGTTGAGCTTTATATTACAATTGGTATCGTATGCCCTATTCTTTTTTAGAGAAGTTTTGCAATGATATTTTATCAAATTATTTCTATTGCATTAAATTTAAATGTTTTAGTTTATATCTTGTTTCTTCTGTCTGATCATGTAATAAAAGGAAACCTAAAGGTTTTGAAGTATTGTGGGGATTAGTAGGGGAACTTAAACTGCATCAAGATCACATGAAGAAAAGGTAGGTATAAATTGTTAATGTTTCAAGAATGAAATTTTAGTATAAATTATCTGAAAAAGAATAAACAAGATACCATTTGATGACAACCAATCAACGGTGATGTTTGGTCTTTCTTTGGCAATGTATAGGTGGTTGACATCCGGTAGCTACAAAGTAAAACATTTCAATACTCTAGGTTAGCGTCCCCTCCCATTTCCCAGATACAAATTAATATTGTTTGTGAATAGCAAAATCAGGGAACAATCACGATCATTCAGCATCATTAAAAACAATTCCAATCTGTTGAATATTGGCTAGAATAGATAAGATACACAAATGCTCTTAATATTTCATCCAAGTGCAATTATGGAGTGAAAACGTCGCTGCGGGAATCTTTCACCTTCATCCAAGAAGCATAGGTTCATCCAAATAAGACTTGCAAACAATGTGCACTAAACTATATATTTTAGTAATTTAGTTCTTTTCTTTTGCAACTAGTATGCTAAATGGATTTGTAATTATGCAAGTAGTATAGTAAGTAAATTTGTGTTAAAAATCTTCCAAAGACAAATAAATGAGATTCAAGACAAACTAATCAACTGCGATGTTTGGCTGCATCTTCTTTTACAATGAGCAGGTAGTGGGACACCTTGTGGAATATTCCAATACTTGGGTTTCACTTTATATTCCATCCACATTTGAAACTTCGGCTTGTTCCAGAGATTGCCAGAATAGAGACTCGACGCTGAAATGAGCTTGTAGTTAACTTCCCCTCCCGTTTCCCACAGACATACAATACCTGACAATTTGCTACCATTTGGTTTTATTACTGTTAATCAAACAATACCATATTAGCTTGATACCATTTCATTTATTATTAATTATTCTACAGAGATCATGTCCAAACAAGAAACAAAAAACATTACACATAGGCGACGCAAAAAATAATCAAGACGATACCAATGGTCTCCAATAATGAAGATATTAACCGCCAATGGTCAACTTTCCAAGTTAACAATTCTACTGGACGCCTTCACACTAGAATAACAATTCCAGGATTAATAAAACACCCCTCCCATTCCCAAAGGGTCACAGAAAATAAATTTGTTACTATGAATTAAATTATATAAAAGTGAACTTGTTTAAATTAAAATTAGCTGAAATTATTTATAACAATATACCAGATCAGAGAATATTACAATTATGTTGAATATGGACTGGAATGGAAAGGATACCCAATAACTGATCTATTACTCGTTACTTTTCATTCATATTTATTACTTATTAAAAGGTATGATCAAAATGCGAAAGAACACCAAGATGCATATAATAATGGAATCAAAACCACTAAAGTAAGATCAAAACGAAGACTTAGATACCACTTGTAAATCACGACATTCGAATTGTTCCATACGGCTGGCGCTCCATACAATAACTGTCGTCTCCAATGCTACAATAGTTCATAGTCATCTCCAATGCTAGAACAGAATGCATGGTTAACTAACTATCCCTACCATTTCCCCACAGCATCACAAGATTCTACAATTCTTAGAATACATGGAATAAATTAATTGCATACGTCATTGCAGGAATGTTTCACCCATATGCAGACAGAATACATCATAGTTAGAGATCAGAACGGTCAATCGTAAGGTTGCAAGTTAAATTACACATGCTGGAAGGGGGGGAAAAACAAAGAAAGATACCAATTTATTTGAGGACAACTCGATCAACTGTGATGTTATGCTTCTATTAATATGGGCAGTCAGGACGATCTCCAGACCTAAAAGTAGAATATTCCAACACACTGGTTTAGTCGCCTCCCACCCACCCCTTACAAATCACAAGTTTTAGATTAGAACACAATTTGCAGTTATATTTAATAATACCACAAAAGCAATATTTCAATGTGCTGCCTTGACAGGCATTTATATAAACAATATAGCAGTTTGAATATTAAAAAAATACAAATGGTATTAACATGCAGATGAAGACAACAGTATCTTACTGAATGTCACTATGTATGTACAACAGTTTCAACTTGAGGAATCTTCCAAGAGGTAGTCAGTTATCAATAGCATCTACAAAACTTAAAACCATCTCCATCACTACCCAAAAAATAAATATGAATAACAATTGTTTACATATCTGAAACAAATCCAGTTAGTAGTGAATGACTTATTATTTACTAACGCTATTGTTAGACATCTGCAATCTGTCGGAACCATGCAGTCATTCCACACTGTTGATACTGGTCGATCAGACTTCAAAGTACTAGTACAACACGAGAATCTGTGTAGAAATACCCATTACATCTGGTTCTCTATGCTTTGATGTACGTCAGTCAGGCATTATCTTGGAAATAGCTGTACTTGGATTCCACGGACGATCAGCTGGTAAGACAGTCTTGTACAAACAAGACAGCAGGTTCTCCAGTAGGATCACCTAAAACCTTAGTTCCAAAGCAACAAAGGAAGGAAGGTCATTTCATCCAAGTTGTACCCACAAAAAAAATTGCAACGGTAGAACTACTTGCTTTAAAAAAAAATTAGTTATGCATCATCAAAAGATTCTGTCCAAATCAATTAGTTCAAAATAGTACAAACATGTCTTCCACTCATTCGCGACCAGCAAATACACTCCTCTGACCTGGCAAAAATTCATTCATACCAAAATTTAGCAACCGTAATAGGTATTTCTGTCAAGACTCCAATCATTGTTTCATGAAATATAAATTTACATTCAATCAAACTAAGTAACAAATGATTGTCAAAGACTGCAGTCTATTAATTGTGTACTTCAGCAACAAATACATATAAAAGAAAATTTTAATTTAAAACCACGAGATGCATACAAAAACCATTTGATCCTCTTGGACACAAATAGCAAACAATCGTTCGATGCCCCAATATACATAAAGATGGCAATAAAATTATCATTGATAACTGGACTTTACCACAGGTTGTCTTTCAAAATGACCGTATTGCCGCCTCTCTGGTAGTTAATGCCGATTCACCTTTAGCAACTATGTTTCATCAATCTTTCATTGGAGGTAAACGTATAGAAGCATACTGCAATTGTAAACGGGTACAGGATGTGAAGAATATTAGTAGGCTTGTAAAATTTATAAAATGGTAATCTAGGAATTATCAAGCTTTAAATTCAAATCAATTTACTTTCCTGCGTCTGCAGTTTAAAATTAAAAAAAATAAATCAAATGGGTTCCTTTTTAAAATAAGGCTGAAATCAAGCCTTTTTCACAAACCATCCTCAAAGTAGCTTTCAAGATTTTCTTCCAACCCTTAAACTGAATGGTCATCTCTGATAATGCCACCAGCACTTTTAACCTGTATGTGGTTCATAGCAGATGTCCCTCTTGGGAGAATTGCTGAAAAGGTATAAAGAATTATGTGTCCCCACCCACTCTAAAGTGATGTCCAAAAGACGAATTAAATGTTTCTATCATTTACAATTACAATTCCAGATAGTCATGCAAAAAACAGCAATGATTAATTACATTAACAATACCCAATTTTATCATCAGTGCCAAGATCCCTCGCAAAATCGTCAAAATGCCTTTTCACGATGGACTGGTTCATCTCTCATAATGCCAGTATTCATCAGTTAAGCCTTAACAGCGCAAGCTCTGGGGGACCATCAAAGTGCAAGGATGGGATGCTGAAAGACCTTAGAAAGTAGAACATTGCCTACCCTCCCCCATTTTCCATTCACAAAGTACTTTTTTAGTTTCAAATAATACAAAGCAAAATTACAATTTTGATAAATGAATTACTCCCATTTTGGGGGGCTATTCTGAATTAAAGATTAGGTTGAACGAATCTGCTATAAGTATATTGAGGTGCATGAATAAATTAGTAATACTTAATAGAATATTACCAAGTAATTCCCATATAGAAATGTGTACATTACACAAAATTCTAACCAATAGTAAACAATTTCACAGAACATCAATGAGCACTTGCCAGTGTTTTGAGGATGAATCTATTTGTACTGCATCAATCTGCTCTTGCACAGGAAAAACGGCATGAATGGAAAGTTGCACAGGAAAAGCAGCATGAATGGAAAGCTGAACAGGAAAAAATCAATAAATAGACTATTACCAGAATTACATAAATATATCATCTATATAGATGGGCAAGATATACTTTCACTCAGGTTGGTTTAGTTGCAGGCTTTGACTAAATAGATAAATTTAAAACGACTAATGCCATTATCATCAGTCATTAAAACTAGATGTAAAATTCAAACCGTCACCACATAAATACTTCATTCATCCCGCAATATTCATGACTGGGGGACTAGGAAACAAGGTAGGCCTACTTGTGGCACCAAACCTGGACACTGAAGGAAAGAGAACTATGTGATCATATACGATAACAAATATGGCATGTATTTTATTCAATAAACATATTAAAATCAATTTTCAAGTACAAATATTCGATAAATGAAAAACCATTGATCAACGAACATGATTAAGAAGTTGTCCAACATGCAACCACCGATTTGTACACAATAGATGTACGGTTACCGTTACAATTAACGCACAGTGGCAGTGTTTAGCTGCCGAAAAAAAATCTCTATTCCAAGAGGATCACGGTCAGGGTTATCTGGGCTACAATCCCCATCAGGAATAACAATAAAATCAGGATTACGTAAACGGTCGCCATTTTGTAAATCTGAGGGTGACAAAGCATTCACGGTGACAGATATCTGTCGACGCAATTTCAAATTACATGGCTTATTAGATTTCCGTAATTGAGCCTCGACTCGGTCCAAGTCTGATTTAAGTCTACGTAACGTAGATTCTAAAACTGCACGCATTCTATAGTCCATACTACGGTTATCTGCAAAGAGCCTCGATTTCTTGGTTTCTACTTTACCGATCAACCTCGAAATGGTTTCCTTTGGCCTTACAACCTGTGAAACTGGCCTAACTTTCATTGTAAAGAACCGACGGGAACAATTCACTCAAAACTCTTCGAATTCCAACATTATCACAATCACAGGAACGACACAATATTTCAGCAAACTTCCCCCAACTTGTAACTTCGCAAGATGGCAGCCGAATGTCGTAGCGTTCTCCTACGCAAACAATATAGACCTTTTCACTGTGTTATTGCGCTGCTCGTAAACAAAATAGATCGTAAACCAATGATAATGTATTGCTGATAATCTGTAATTTTGGGCCACTATATTTCGGAATAGCTATATAAAGATATTATAGTGTAACAATTTGTGGTTTATTGTATAAAATGTATCATAAATATATGTATTTGTAGAAATACATCCGGGACTTCGCGAATGTACATTGAAAAAATGGCACAAGTCGGCCAATGACGTCAGTCTTCGTAATACACAACAAGGGTGGCCTTTTAAAAGGCAAATGGTGAGATTGTCCAAAATAAATAATAGAAATAGAAGTACGGAAACATCAAAATAAACAGAAAAGGACTCGAGTAACCATTCATTTGTTATTACGTTTTAACTAACTCAACTAAAGTGCTACTAAATCCTGAATAGTTTATTTAAATATGTTTTTTCAATAAGTATAGGCCTACCCATGTTAAATATATAGATATATGTTATATAATTTAGCTATCTATCTATTTATAATCTATAGTATTATATAATTTAGCTATCTACTAGTATCTATTTATAATTTATAGTAATATATGTAATGATAATGTACTAATAGTTATCTAAACTTGGGTCTAAGCAAATAAATGAATACATACAAGACAGTGACTACCAATAATTCATATTAACTTTCGTTTTGCTGGATACATGCACACCCAAAACCACACCCCACCCTACCCCTATTTTTGGGTAATGTTTTTCTTTTTTAATGTATATTATTTATCCTTATTGGATTAGTTTGTATGATCGTACAACATCGGCCACGTAAGAAGAAACATTAAGTCCACAGTAAGTAAAATCATTCTTGCTTCGCTTGTCGGGTTACAATTTAATTAGGCCTAAGTGTCCTCACCCCTAAAATGTATTCATGGATCCGTCCCTCATGTTGACAATACCAATCAGCAGAAGCCTGGTATTTTAACGACAGACTTCTACTCGTTAATTACGTACATGTAGCCTACAGTTTTGCCATTTTGACACAACGAGAAAACAGAGCCATGAGAACATGGAGCAGTTAACTATCTACTAGTAATTAAGCCAGCTTAACATTACGTAACCTGTTGGCACTCTGAATGAATGGTTAAAATACATATATACATAGATCACTATAGTAATTAAGATAATTCCAGATTATAAACTGACGTTCAGTAAAATTGCGTTTAACACTAAAAGTATGCTATATGTACTATAATATACTATAATAAAACAGTATATACGTATTTAGGCAGATTCCGTACCAGACACCAAGTTGTAGCTTTCTATATAGCATGCCATTATCATTATATATATAGTATACGGGTATTGGTCAGTACGGTGAGTAATGTCCATTTCCTTCAACCTTCAATCACTGCTGGATCAGCCTACTCACAATCAATTTTATAAGGCCTGGAGTTGACACATGTAGAGTTATAATTGTTTTACATGTATTTCTATTGAAGAAATAGTCAGTCCCCAATTTTCCATTTTTTAAAAGAATCTTCTATCTGCTGAAGTTAACCTGATAGTGCTATGAGATACTTTCTGAATTAGATATTCTATCATGGCCATGACAATACTAAACATAGTAATAAAATTCACTTTATATGTTTTAAACATATATTTATATTTATTCTCATGACAGGACATACATACAAGATATTTAACAATACAACAATATATAATCGTATCACGAGAGGGGATTGACAAACAGGATGGTACCATCCTATATCACTTTATATTGCCCGTTCTTACGAAAAAAAATTGTTTTGTTTTTTAAATCTAGTTTACGGTAGTGGTTGTTTTCTTAAGTTATTATGTATTTATCACGCTCCAGGTCCGATTAGATTTGTTGAAAAGTAGGGTGTACTTCAAGCAAAACCGTAATGCAGAAAATGTTTGCGAAAAATGTTAGAAAAGGTAAAGGATACGGTAAAGTATCGTATTGGAAAACGTTTCTTAGTGTTTTATTATTGTAATAGTGGGACATTTATGTAAACAATTCTTAATTACTATTTTACAGACTGTTCCAAATTAGAAAGTTGCATTAAGTTAAATTAGTCTTATTCACGTGTCATGTTACATAAACATTGTCGTGCCAACCATTCTTATCTAATTCCGTATACTCATAGTTAAGCATGAGCCGTTAATACCTATTCAGCTTATACATCTAGCCAGTTTGTTTGTATCCATAGTTATGTACTGTAACTATTACTACGTATGTTGCATGCAAGAAAGGCAAGATAGAAATCTTAGACATCCAGCTGATACAACACATATTACCGCGAGAATAGGGCTGCTTTCAATGGACAATACATACAATACACTGCAATACCAATACTTTTCTCTACATCTAGTAGAGGAAATCGATTCGCTTCATGCTTTGGGTTTTCATACAAAACGCTACGCAGTCCAAACCCGTATTGAAATGTATGCATACATATTACTCACTGAACGGCTCGCGTAGTACTATATAGAATACATATGCATATGTATTGTCCATTGAACGCAGCCCTAGATAGCCCTGCTTGCTGGACTTGTTACCAGTCAGAACATCCGTTTACTGTTATTGTTTGTACATTTTTTTGTGTCGTAGTGTGCGTTACTAATTTAACTAAAGAAGGGTATCTACCAATCATTTCATATGAATTATTATCATCACCGTCAAGAACAAACATCGTAAAACATCACTACTGCATTATGTCATCAGTTTAATAATGTAATAATTAATTGCATGCATTGCACTCAATAATGGATATAATCACCTCAGCTCCAAAACAGGGGGTTAGATATGCAAATTTTAGTTGGGAGGGGATCTTGACGGGGGTGAGCACAATTTTAGTAATGAAAACATGGTATTCCTCGACAAATGCATTAATGCTGTTGGAATTTGAAATGACCGGATGCCCGACACCAGTGTTCTTTCATATCTGGCGACGTGTCGGTCAGCTGTCGATGTCAAGTGAGTGTGCGACTTCGATTGAACTACGTTTTGTGGACAGACTGAGACATCGTCCACATGGACATTGCGCGGATACTTGTGGCTGCTTTGTGAACATGTCTTATGTTATATTATATATATATTTGGTTGGTGCCCATGAATTATAAGCATTGTTATACCAATCGACATCAGTACCATGTACATTACGAGTGGCAATGTTTCACACAAGTTGCCAGTGTTGTAAGCTAAAGCATTGCCACAAGATGTCCCAACTCCCAAATTTGAAAATGTTCTCAAGACCAACATTTTAAAAAGTCGTAACAATGTTTAGTTGCTGGTTTGATAATATTGATTACGTTTTTAATAGAATATTGAAGATTACATCTGAAAGATATTCTTCCCATTCAACTATTAAGATATGCAAAAAGGACTGATTGACATAATGGATGATAAAGCATTTTCCACTTGATTTTAGATTCCACGATGCCATTTCAATGAAGGAATCGAAGCCAAGACGGAGTTGTTGCCAAAATCCAAAACATTATTAACGAACCAAACAGTTGTGTGAATGTTGCAAATAACCGTCACTGGTCCATTACTATCATGAGTTTGAAACGGTGAAGAATGAATTAACATGTTTTTGCAAATTGAAAATTAATTGTTTGAGAATCATGAGTTTGACATGATGTATTCGAAAAGCTAGGACGATTCATTGGGAAGCATTTCTTTTGTAATCGTGGTAAAACCTACCTGCATGAGAACCAATTCTAACAATAAAAGTTTCCACTATAGCTCTTACTCTTGCCTGTTACGATGCATCTGGAAAAATACGCGAAATCTTGGGTAATCAATCAGTAATTGAAATTTGAAGACGTTTCAGCATTTGTCCAGTTTGAAAATATATTTTATTTTATTGGTTAATCTGGTAAAATTCGATGGGGTGCTAAAATATCATTCCAGTCAAATGGCAGGGCAGGCAGGAATTCTAAATGACGACAGACTTGGAGTACTTCAGTTTGGGGCATTACTAGATTACTTGAGAAATGATTCTTCAATATGGGACACATGAATGAGAAAATTGTATTTGATATATTAATATTGTTCTAACATCCACAACCTAATGAAGATCTGTTGCAGAGATTGATACAGCTTTACAAAACCAAATCTCTTCCAATCGAGATGTAGACCAATGTTGACTGATTGAAATAAAATTTATCCAACTTGTAAAGGATATTTTACAATTCTATAAGAGTCCCCATGGATTCAATTTTATCATGTCCTGAGATTACGTAACCATTTTGAGTGTGAGTTCAATTCCCCATGTACAATTTGAGCATGAAATCATACTCAAAAGGTTTTGTAATCTCTGGGCCAGATCTCCAGATTCCTCCTTACATCATGTACATATTTAGTCTTAGGATCGAGCATGTTCAAATATCTCGGCTTAGTTTCAGATCAGATTTGAATAAGATTGCAATCTCAGTTCTCTGGCCTGTATTCTATACTACCATCAGAATTTAAGGGAATGATGATATTGATATTATTTTTTTTATCTTTCTTTGAAATGCAAACACAAAGTGGTATGTCACAACTAAGTCGAGTAATTGTAATGAAATTTACCATACGGTATGTACAAAAAGATGTATCCGTGCTTGCATGTTTCTATTTGGATTGTGTGACAGTTGTACTTATAAGCTGCCTCTGTATGATTGTTCTTCAGAACTGCATTAATGACTTTAGGGGTGGAACCATACCTATTTATCTTACTTTTTTTAAACCTCATTCAAGTCTGAAAGCAAAATTGGAAAGTGACGAGCTGAACTCATTTTGAAGCTAGTATTGTATTTATTGTCCATGTCCACATTTCATACATTTCGTAGACTGACATAAAGCTGAATATATAACATAAAATATGAACACATATAATGAATACCAAACAATGCTTCCATGTGAGGTCATTTTTATGCAAAGAATGAAGTTTCCATATCCGAAGAGCAAAAGCCATTTAACCCACACGCGACGTGTTGCATGACAGAGTACATTAATACATTAGCAAGCATAACATCTGTTGCCTTGAGGTTTAGGGTGATATGAAGCTGTTGAGCAAAGGGGAAAAAATGTGGATCTGCGGAAATCCACTGATGTATTAGTCCAGGGGACAATTTATTTGACTTGGTGCCTGCAGCACCCAGACCTCTGGCTTGTTTTCTGCTAAAATCACAATTGTCTTGCCATGCCTGGTATTGTAATTAACATTCATATAATATTAAAGATGGTTCACTATCTGAGACAGTTGGCTAGTATTAACACTGTTGAAGGTACGAGTTGTCCTGTATAGTTCTTATGATTGATCCCGCATTAGATACACACACTGTACAAGAATGTCCGGAAATAGCATCAAATATTGGTAAAAGGAATCGGCAGTCATAATGCACTTGTTTGTCAACAGAATGATATCATCGGGCAAGATATTCTCCTTAATGCTTCTGAATAATAGTTCAATCCATGTGGTTGTTTTCAGTCAAGATTTTCAATCTTTAACTGAAAAAACATAAATTCTTATAAGAATGCTTCTTGTTAAATTAGGACACTTCACATGAACATGTAAGCGTAATAATTAAACAACTTGTGACATTAAACCATCCTGAAGTTAATTTTAAAGTCTAATAACATAATGATTTATTTTGAGGTAGCCAATATTTGCTAAAACACTAACGCCTGGATTCATAAGAATACTTCTTGTAGAATTCTCTTAAATTCTTCCTATGGACACTAATACATTACCTGGCAATGATCATCAGCTGGTTTGAATCCAAAGACTCGTCCAAAGAAGTAGAACTCTCCATCTAGAGCAATCTGGATATTCTCAGACTTCCGGAAGCCATGTTGTTCACCTATGGATAATAACAATACTTGTATACCTTTGTTTGATTGCTTGGATGAACTGGGATATAGAGAGCCACTTTCAGGATTCTTTCACTGATATCATGGCCAGGGGTGAAATGCAGTGCAGGCTCACATGGGGAATTAAATATCACACACTTTCTAAAGACAAAATTATCTGCAGGTAGCATAGGTAGTTACGCCTGATGGCTGGCGTGCTTTGTATGCACAAGCCCTGCTTGTACTAGGCTGGACTTTGACTGGATGTAGCCGGCTCCGTGGCGTAATGGTTGGCCATTAATGGTTGAGCGTTAGCCCGGAGTGCGGAAGGTCGCAGGTTCGATCCCCGGTCGCATCATACCAAAAGGCGTTAAAAGATGGTACTTGTTGTTCCCCTGCTTGGAGATCGGCATTAAAGGGGTAAAACAAGGATGGGTCGCATGGAATTGGTATACTTTGTCTGAGTGGGTATCAATGTTCTATCTGGGGTGGGTGGTAGCGCAGTGGTAGAATCAGTTGGACGTCAGAGCCAAAGGTTCCAGGTTCAAATCCCGGCCCGGCATCAATGTTCGCGAAATTTACCTTTCTGACGCGATATTGATAGGATGCGATGTCTGTAGAGTGGCAATG
>JAUTBT010012877.1:0-23457 GCA_032361225.1 Lepetodrilus schrolli
ATTTGTCAATGTACCACCGTAACGCTCTGAGGGGACAAACCTTCCTTTGGGGGTCCGATCTTGGTAAGGTCTTAGCTAGAGACGGAATTGTGATAGCTGGGAAGACCTCACCAGGGCGTTTGTTTTTAGCTACAAAATCGGGCAGAGTACTCAATGAGAGTTGACAGGCCGAAGGGTAGGGCTACAAATTGGTAGACCCGTCCTCCGAGTGCAAATCTGGGTCATAACTTTAGTCACAACTGATAATATAGCAGCCTCATATACAAATATATATATTATATAATGAATGAATTCTCTTTATTTCCTATATCGAGAACTCATCCTTTCATTATATATATATCCAAAATAATGGAGAGTATACATTGTTAAGCAGTATGAAGCCATGGCTTATTAAACCATTTCCAAATTTCGAATTAGAACGATTAAAAAACTTGATTAAACAAAATGACTGTTTAATCAAATATAGCCGCGGAACTATAACTGCGGTGCCATCAGTCCCGCTGTAAATCTAGGTAGACATCATTCCCTGTTGTAGTAGAAGCATAGAGTACGCCCTAATTTACGCCAGGACTACAGTACGACCCTTTCGTGAAGCGCATACCTGGCCCCCGTTTCACGACGGCCCCCGAATTATTTAGGAGCTCCTAAACCAGTCCTAAAAGTTATCAGTTCTTTAATCGACATCTAACTTACGAGGTGATAAACTGGGTCCTAATGTTAGGAGCTCCTAAATTTAGGATATCGTTGTGAAACGGAGGCCAACGTAGACCCTATTTGTCATTAGATTTCAAATACTGCATTTTCTTGTTCAGTACTAACTCAGCTCACTCTCCGAAATGCCCCGTATGTACTGAAGCGAAGTGGAAATGACGTCAGTGTTGGTTCAGTCTATTGGCGTGGTGTTCCATGAAGAGTGCCAGTTTCAGAGACGAGTTCCTCTCTACAAAGCGCCTTTGAGCAGACATTTTTTCTCTCTGGATAATGGCGCTATATAAATCATGTAACTTTACTTTACTAAGACTTCTACGTATGGATCTGCCTAGACTCGCGTGCAGTAAGATATATTAGTGTTTGGTCAAACAAAAGGCTAAACGTATAAGCTGGACACTTGATTGAAGATAATGTCATATGGTGATTCAGCGTCTATTCTATTTTAGTAATTTAGTTATTTTCTTTATGATTAGATTTCTTGACATTGAGCACAGAACACCATGTACACTACGAACACGTCGAATGAAATTCATAAACCATTGTTGCTTCGTTTGACTCGCGAAATATGAATTTAAACAACTAGTTCGTGTTGTTTTTGTTTTGTTTTTGTTTTTGTTCTTCAAGTATACTCTCAATACAACAATCATGTTCTAATTATTCTACCATATTAAAGTGACTTAAACACAATATTCATATTGTATAAACATAAAGAACTGATGATCCTACATCACGTGCAATGCTTGATTTCCTTCTAAATGATCGGCTATCGATAAATCAGCTAATTTTCCGGGCAGTCAGTTTGTTTATTTACATAGACTGCTAGGTGAGCAAGAGCGTATGAAATGCTGGTGATTTGAATACCGCGCGCGGCTGTCAACCGTCTGACCGAGGACCAATTACAGCGTACTTCTAATCACGTGACTAACATCGAGGGGAATCCAACGGAGGCTCATTAATATATAGCATATGCAAATGAGATACATGGGCATTTTCAGAAAGGATTTATTTCGATGGGTTTGCGTGGCATGTCATGTAATGAAAGCGCGGATTCTTACAAAAATTGCTCTATATATAATATGTGACCTATAATATTAACTGGCATAGGTAAAATCACACTATATTTGCCACATCTGTTTGAGTCACTTTAAACCTAGAAATAAGTGAGAATGAAAGGCAATTATAACGGCTCTTGGTTGTCTGTTCACATCTTGTTCTCACCCAAATACTCCTATTCACAATATTCCCCTAGAGCAGATAAGCATGTCTAGATTACTGGAGAACCTCAGAGAGTAAAGAATTTCAGTGGCTCCTTTCAAATAAATATAATACCAATCAATATAATTTATATCTAAACTATTTACTTTCACCCTCTGAGACTATGGATAGTCTAAGCTCTTGGGGAATACCCAATGTTATATTCCCCTGTTTCAAGTTTACATTTTATATTCTCATGTGTCATGCTAACATAATTTTCACAACTTTGAGATGTAAAAGTTATTGTAACATAACCGACTGAAATCGAACACCGAGGAGCAATACAACGCCACCACCAGTAAAATGCCAAAATGGAATAAACTGAATGAGAATTGATTTCTTGCAATCAAAAGCTGAATGGAACTGGAGAAATTAAAGACGCTCCAATTAAGATAGTCTAAGGAGACGGGCGGAATAATACTTTCATGGGGTTAGCTATATAGCTGTCTGTATAAGTGACTAGTATCGACATTGACGTCACGCCATTTAAGCACCGTGACTTATCTCTACCATCTGGGTTAGTGTAGAGTCGTGTAAATCGATGGCTAATATTTGTATAGACTGTTGATAAAGTGGCATTTCTCATTAGACGGGTTGAACAATTATCTTGGCATTGAATGCTCGTCTATTGTCTCAGACCAACAAAAAAAACAACAGCCAATGCGTTATTGAATGAATTGTTAAATCGGCTATTCTTCTCTAGTGTACGTTTGCACTTCATACGATTCTGTTAAAATACAGTTAACAAGCTAACAAGACAAAAATAAAATGGCAATCGGTGAAAATCTAAGTACATATCCAAAAACAATGTAACCCATACACTATTCCTTAGAAATTGGCATGAAACGTGTCTGTGAAACAGTACTCGTGTACGTACATACACACACGCACACACGCACACACACACCCATACGCATGCCAAACAAGTCATCCATTCCAAATTAATTCAACCTATCCACTTGTCCAGCCCTTGGAATAACACATCCGAAGGAAATATTGTTTACACGAATCCGTGTTTTTGTTAGGTTTTGTTAACGTCTGATTATCTTCGTTGTATTGGTGTTGAAACAGTAAAATAAAAGCAATGGAATAACAAATATATATATATTTAGGGAATACGTGTGATATTGACTTTTAAACACGGACGATTGTGTGATATTGGCTTTTAAACACGGACGATTGTGGAACCACCCCATCACAGCATCCACACCCTACCTAAAAAGGGAGTTGGGGTGTTTAGTGCTTGGTGCATTGTACAAAGGGCTCCCAGGTTCGTGCCTAGTTCATGCCACCACGTTAACTCTCTTAAATACACACTGCTCAAATCCACCCCGCTGTTAGTTGGTTGGTTGATTTGGGGTTTAAAGCCACTTTCAAGATTTTTTCAATCACATCATGGCTTGCATACATGATTGTACTAATCTGGATTTCCACCAGTTTTTATAGTGCTAGCTCACTTGGAATATCATATGCCGCAGATAGAACATAGATACCCTACTCAGACACAGTATACCGATTCCGATCCGACCAGTCCTTGCTTTACCCCTTTAATGCTGAGCGCCAAGCAGGGAAACAACAAGTACCATCTTTTAACGTCTATTGGTATGACGCGACCGGAGATCGAACCCGCGACCTTCCGCACTCCGGGCTGACCCTCTAACCATTATGCCACGGAGCCGGCCCCACCCCGCTGTGAACGGGTACCAGGATAAGATGGAATTGTGAAATGAGTACACACTGATTCATTGACCTGGGTAATAATGTATCTTCGAGCATGGATTTGGCGTAATAAAGATGTGCACATTATTATTTGTAAAAGTAGTAGTAGTAGACTAAAACAGTAGTAATAGTAGTAGTAGTAGTAGTAAGTATTAGTACTAAGTAGTAGTAGTTAGTAGTAGTAGTAGTAGTAGTAGTAAGTAGGAGTAGTTGTAATAGTAGTAAGTAGTAGTAGTAGTAATAGTAGTAGTAGTAGTAGTAGTAGTAGTAGTAAGTAGTAGTAGCAGTGTATGTCATGGATGCTACATTTGGTTATGGTTATGACACCACATACATATACTCGTGTCACATGACATCAGATTCTGTATCTATACAAAAGCACCAATGGAAATGTAAATCCTCTACTGGTATGCAATACATTCTTGCATACCTGGCTCCTCATACCAGGAATATCGTCTCGGGGCACACCTATACACCGCTTCAGTGTATCTAAACTACAGTATGCTCCTATATATAAACATTCCTTCTTGGCCGTGTTTCAAGTCTTCTCGGACACGTGACAGCTGCGCAACGTCAAGAAACCGAGCACCCTCTGTGCCTAGACGGCTTACACTGGTCTGTTGATAAACTGAAAACTCTGTGATGCAACACATTACAGGTATATTTTTAACCGCCCAGCTTGTTAGAGTTCCAGTCAGTCGGATAAGACTCGTGATTAAGTGTCCACTTGTCTTCTAGTAGGTTTTAGACTAACGTGTGGTACTGCTTACCGCGCGTGGGGTCTGCTCCGACGGAGTCTGTTGAAATTGAGGTTAATGAGATTGAATTGTGCAATTAAAGGACTTGATAACTGTTAGGATCTGAATTATTTCGGAATGAGAGGGATCCCGCCTATAACTTCTGAAAAGTGGAATTTCTGTAAAAGTTAGTGGTAAACTTGACCTGAATGGTCTTTTCAAACGTTAGCTGTTAAACAATTTAATTGTGACTGTATCAACAAGCCAAGGGCCTGGTTGGAATCCCGTGCTGAGGTACTTGTGATTGGACGCTTCTGGAAAAAAGCGTTCGTCTTCCACTCAAAATCTGGAAAGTTCAGAATCTCGGTGGCGTCCATTCCCCTGACCCGGACCCAGACATGCGGTCTATTCCCCTCACCCGGCAATCTGATTGGCTTGTGTGGGTAGGGTTAGAGTTAGGGTTATGAGAAATAATGTATTCATATTGTGGGTCACATGAGCCAATCAGATTGCCGGGAACTGGGTCCGAGTCCGGTGAATAGACCATAAGTCCGGGTCCGGTTCTGGGTCTGGGTCCGGGGAATAGATCTCGACCAGAAGATCTTCCTAGAAGTGCAGACCGCTAAAAGAATAATCGGAAAGAACTCTTCTGCTTCCAGAAGATGGCAAATCTTCCACAAGTCATAAAGTCGAGAAATTAAAACAACCTGCTCCAACGTTTCGTCAAAATTATGCCATGTCATAAAACGTCCATGGTCGTGCGAACAACGCACGTAATTGGCAGTCTAATTAAATCTGTGGACCGTATTCCTGTCCGTTCAACGGTTGCGATCGTCGAATTTGTTTAGGCCCACATTAAAATATAATGTCTTGCAATCCAGTGAACGGCAAGCGGTTAATACGTTTTACGGAAAGTGTCATCCTCGAATATTTGACGAATGATAAATAGTCATAATGGCCGGGATTTCGAGGATGGTAAAGTGTATGTTCCTAGCATATTGTAACGTTTCTGGTAGTTTCTGAAAAGTAATGTATTTAGACAGGATTCGAAGATAGTAATAACGTAGTTGTAGTTATTAATAATATAAACATTTCACTATTTACTTGCATACAACATCATCTATTTAAAGTTCTAAAGCAACGCGGTATCTTATCGCATCATGCATCTGTTTTGATCGTATTAATTAACTGACTTTATTGCGACAGAAGGTTCTTCTTTTCATTTTTAGATTACTGCACTATGTCAGAAACGGGGGAGTAAACTGAGAGTAAAGTTTACATGACTGATTTAACTACTAGTAGGATGTATAAAGAGTAGGTTATGTGTATACGGAAGGATTACGTGATTGCGAACAGACCTCGAGCACAGCCAACCGTTGAGTGACAACGCCAGGCTGTGCTCCTTTCAGACGAATTGATTCCGACAGCGGCATGCATGCTCCGCTGTTTGTCCCGTGCTACTGTGATACGGAACTAGGTTTGTCGTTAGATGTAACGATCTGCACCGAATGAGGACGATTATCAGTGTGTTCATGGTCGTAAATAAGTATTTTGTCATATGGAGCGGTGTCTCGGGTATGGAACTGTTGCAGAACGTGTAATGATGTCTGTAAGGTCTGAAGTAGGGTCCATGTATTATTGATACTGAAAATATTACCGAAGGTATGTTGCGCATTATAACATACAAAATAGATATGTATTACCTCAAACGTCACTTTAGCCAGCAGTCAGATGTGTCATTTTGTGAATTGCATCATTAAACTTGTGTATTTTTCAAATTATATACATCAGGGTAAAAGGATCGCCGGACAGAAACATGAATTGTTCACAACTATATATATATATATATATATATATATATATATATTTCAGATTTGAAATATGTAACGTATATTGGATATAAAATGTGGTCATTTTGAGAAATTGTCTTATAGAACATGTAAATTGGCACACGTACAGTATGGAATGTTATGTTATTTCATTGCCATGGACCTTAACGTCAACAATACCATCACGTCATCTGGTAAACAAGTCGGCTCAAGGTCAGACCAAGATCCGGGAATGCAACGAAAGAGTACAACACGTGACAATTGGACTTAATTGATATTAATAGCGCGGCGAAATTCAACATGGAACAGCACCATCTTCGTTTCCGTATGTAACGTCAACCAGTTCCGTGATAGGACGCTGCAGAGAATCCGGTTTACCATGGCCAGTCCGACAACAAATATGACACCAATAGTTAAAGCCTCGACATCACAAACAGTGCTTAGCGCGAGGCTATAGCATGTCAGCATTGGAACATTATATCCTGGAAACGGATCCATAGTTCAGATGAATCATGAACGTCGCTATACCATCTTTATATATTTATTTGTGTTTTTGTAAAAATGAACAACATACGATACATACTCAAGTAATAATTATTACATTATGAGATGATGTTTTGAAATTTGCGGCTGTTATTGAAAATCGACAATGGCAGATTTCCATTTGAACCCTCTCGTGACGTGGGAAAACCGATATCTCCTTTCCCACGTCACTTAATGAGAGATACATGCTATTTCACTAGACACATGAAATATTATCTATATATATTTATCTCCATTGTAACACATTCGACGCCAACGTTCATTTTACGGAAGGAACTCTTTCTTGCTAGCGCGTATGATGGTGGTGAACAATCCCCATTCATAAGATTGAAATGGGCGCTTCTAAACAGTCGAAATTTTATTATGTCATCTATTGATGCCCAAATTAGCGGTAAACCTTGAAACGGCAACTGTGATAAGCTTGAATGAAGTAATCTGTAGTGACGTCACGGGCTTGACGTCACATCACATTGCTTGACGTCACTAATCCAGTGTGTAGATAGCGTAAGCCACCGCATGCTCGTGTTTAGTGAGACAGACTGGAAATAATCTACTGTATCTATTGTAAGAAAACTCGATAGCCACCTAAACCTATTTATTAAGTTCACGGGTTAGACCTATCAAGAATAACTCCAACGAAAAAATATTCTAGTCCGATGCATCATATACTGGAAAATGTGAGAGAAGCAACGCGGGGCGTGTGCCGTGCCAGGTTCCTGCATTGGGTCAACTCTCAATGTATTACTCACTATTATGATATTTATCCAACTTGTCCTCATTATTCATGGTAAATTCAACAAGTTCAGGGTCTATTTCTTGAAATTCATTGCCGCCATAGTAGAATCAGTAACGATCAGTATCACTACACCGTGATGCGGCTCCGGGATCTAGATCTAATGATATTTCATCCCGATACATTTCATCTCTCGACCAATCAAACTGCTAGAAATATCCTAGATGTTTTACAATGTCATTTACAGGCAATGTAGACGTACAACCTTTACAAAAATATAAGTGTAGGTATTAGGACTATTGCCCGAGGCTCACGTGTACGAAACGACGTAAGTCTATGGTAATCTTAACTACAACGTTAGTAATGGTGTAGTCAATAGAGTCCTTTAATTTACCTCAAGGAACTTCCACGTGTTCTCTTCACAGCTTGGACTTCTTGATATCACTGAACTCTCCGTGTCTTCCTTTTCCCTCCAAAAATCCTTGGGCGCCTAGAAGGAACAAACACAAATTACAAATAAATTACAAATTATATCGTAGAGTTCGCCTTATCTCCGAATAGCTAATACAGATTAAAATATAAACGAAGGAAACCTTGCACATTTGTCAGTCGTGAAGTATGCTATATAATGAAGACGTTTATTGTATTCAACTATGGAAACTGAATTCCATAACAGAACAATGCAGTTATTATCCTTGGTCTGTCAGTACCAGCCGGTGCTCGCAGGTTTACTACAACATTCAGTGCTCCAGATGTTGCGGGTTTCCTTCTGCCCAAAACTGACAAGCTGTGATATAAGTGAAAGAATCTTGAAAGCGGTTCTAAACCTTAATTGAAAGTAATAAAATAAATCATAGAGCTCAGTAATATCAATCAGACAGATGTGTCCAGACATGATTTTGATATCAGTAGAGTTGCGCCTCAGACTAACGGCTAGCGACGTACTTGAAAACGAACATATCTCGGAGACATATTAATTACCTCTTGCCTACCACGTGATAGATGTCTACTACGTGACCTAACTCGGCTTACTCGTTGAGAGTCATGCGTAGCTCGGAGTTAAACCCTTCCCTGAACGATACGTATACTCAACAAAATAAATTAAGGGCCAGCAGATATTGTGCTTTAGGAAGCTGATGCCATTCTTCTTCTAATGCTTCTGCGAGTTCTTTAAGAGCACCTGGAACCTGTAGATGTTTGGAAGTTATTCGTTGTTAAATTAATATACAGCTAAATGTATATGTTCCAAAAGGCTACTGACCCTTAATTAATGTTGTTGAGTATATTAATTACAGCATTACCTGCAATTGACTCCAAAGACAAAACCTTGATTCCGTTTTCGTACTCGTTCTGGAAGGCGTCCAGTGTAGTCTTAGCCTCGAACTGACTGTAGTAGACAGACTTCCGGTCAGCTTTCAGACACTCCTGGGGAAAACTGGCTATTTCCTTGGCCAATCTCACGGCTTCTTCTACTCCTGCGTTTAAAAACAAAACTATTACTGCTTCCGTTACAGTCAACAATAATTCGCTGGCGATATGTGCAATTACAAGCATGAGTAAGTGAGAAGACGCTGGATTAATTTGGGTAAGAAGATAACACTGCTTAACTAAATTGTCCAAAATCACACATAAATGGCAGCTATTTGAACGTACTAGCATATTGCAGCATACCATTAATATAAGAAAATTAGCCAGTATAGTATGTAAAGTATATACTGTGTATATCATTGATGGAAGCACTGAATACTACTAGTAACTGAATTTGAGTTTATTACAATAACATATATAGTAGCATGGACAGTTGTACCTATTTATTGACACTGTACATATGCACCAGCAGCGTATCAATGTACCCCCTATGTACCACCAGTGTATCAATGTACCACCACAGCACATATGTACTATCATTGTATCACCAGTACTGTACCCATGTTCCACCATAATACCCATGTACCACTACTGTACCTATGTACAGCCAATATATATATATATATATATATATATATATATATGTACCACCACTACCTATGTACCTCGACTACATATGCCCACCACTACATATGTACCACCACTACCTATGTACCACGACTGTACATATGTACCACCACTACATATGTATCACCACTGTACCAATGTACCACCACTACCTATGTACCCCCACTATATATATATCACCACCACTACCAGTGTACAGCTAGTAGGCTCCCACACGGCATCACTACTTGCACGACATCACTATCTAAGTATGTACCAGGGGCGGGTAGTAGTGCAGTGGTAGAACAGTTGGACTTCGGAGCCAAAGGTTCCAGGTTCAAATCCCGCCCTGGGGGGTCCGGTATCAATGTTCGCGAAAGTTACCTTTCTGACGCGATATTGATAGGATGCGATGTCTGTAGAGTGGCAATGCAGTTATCATCCTTGGTCTTGTCAGTACCAGCCGTAAAACCAGTAAAACCCTAATTTTTTTAAAAACAACACAAGTATGTACCACCACTTGATCCCCGGTCACGTCATACCAAAAGACGGTAAAAGATGGTACTTGTTGTTCCCCTGTTTCGCGCTCAGCATTAAATGGGTAAAACAAGGACTGGTCGGCTCGGAATCACTGTCTGAGTGGGGTATCCATGTTCCATCTGCGGCATGATATACCTCCAAGTGAGCTAGCACTATAAAAATCCAGACTTGTACAAGCAGTACATATGCATGCAAGCGATGACATGCGTGAAAGAATCTTGAAAGTGGCTTTAAACCCCAAATCAACCAACCATCAACATATATACCACCACTGCCTATGTACCCACTACCTATGTACCTACTGCCTATGTACCCACTGCCTATGTACCACCACTAGCTGATGTACCCACTGCCTATGTACCACCACCGACTATGTACATAGCCAGTGGGTACATTGGCAGTAGTGGTACATAGGCAGTGGGTACATAGGCACTGGTGGTACATAGGTAGTGGTGATGCTTAGGCAGTGGTGGTACATAGGTAGTGGTGGTACATAGGTAGTGGTGGTACATAGGCAGTGGGTACATGGGCAGTGGTGGTACATAGGCAGTAGTGTTACATAGGCAGTGGGTACATAGGCACTGGTGGTACATAGGTAGTGGTGGTACATAGGTAGTGGTGGTACATAGGTAGTGGGTACATATGAAGTGGGTAAATAAGCAGTGGGTACATGGGTAGTGGTGGTACATAGGCAGTGGGTACATATATAGTGGGTACATAGGCAATAGGTACATAGGTAGTGGGTACATAGGTAGTTGTGGTACATAGACAGTAGGTACATATGCAGTGGGTACATAGGCAGTGATGGTACATAGGCAGTGGGTATATAGGCAGTGATGGTACATAGGCAGTGGGTACATAGGTAGTGGTGGCATCTAGGTAGTGTACATAGGCAGTGGATACATAGGCAATGGTGGTACATAGCCAGTGGGTACATAGGTAGTGGTGGTACATAGGCAGTAGGTACATAGGTAGTGGGTACATATTTGTAGGTACATAGGCAGTGGTGGTACATATGTAGTTGTTGTACATAAGGTAGTGGTGGTACATAGGTATTTTTAAAATTTTCTTTATTAATTATTTTTAAATTGTGGTTTAGAGTCGCTTTCAAGATTATTTCATTTATATCACAACTTGTCAGTTTAAGGCAGGAGGAAACCCGCAACATTCGTAGCACTGAATGTTGCAGTAAACCTGCAAGCACTGGCTGGTACTGACAAGGCCAAGGATGATAACTGCATTGCCACTCTACAGACATCGCATACTATCAACATCGCGTCAGAAAAGTAACTATCGCGAACATTGATGCCGGCCCCCGGGGCAGGATTTGAACCTCTAGCCTTTGGCTCCGAAATCCAACGTTCTACCACTGGGCTACCACCCGCCCGGTACATAGGTAGCGGAGGTACATTAGTAGTGGTGGTACATAGGCAGTGGGTACATACTACCTATGCACCCACTACCTATGTACCCACTGCCTATGTACCCACTACCTATGTACCCACCACTACCTATGTACCCACTGCCTATGTACCGCCACTGCCTATGTACCGCCAGTAGGCTACTAACCACTAATATGACGTCACACTTACCGGCACCATTAGGAACCACTCTATTAGCCAGACCAAGCTCCAGGGCCTCCTTTGCACGGACAGGCCGTCCAGTGAGTATCAGGTCCAGAGCCCGAGACAAGCCAATCAGCTTGGGCAGTCTCACAGTTCCTCCATCCAGCAAAGGAACTCCTGGGCACAAAACAGAAAGGACGTCAATAGTAGATAAGCATGACATGATGAAAAATAATAATGAATAATAAAAGAAAATTAAATAACAATAAAAACATTTGTTCACATGGTCTGCATGCTGGTAGGTGAAATGTCACACTAAATGCCGAACTACCTACAGAAGACTCCCATGGGATTGATACTGCCGGGGATCCGTTACTCAGAACACTTGTAGCTACACGTGATTGCAAGTCATAATTTAGGGAACAACTACAAGTGTAAGTCCATTGCATGACACAGTGTTATCGCTTCGTACGTATCTAACTAAAGGCGGATCGATCGGTTGTACGACGAGTCTGGTTCGATTGGTCTTGCTCTAGTCATGCAATCTCGGTCGTAGCAGATCGCATCGCATGTTCGCTCACACGGTGCGATTCGACGCATCGTTACACTCGATCGTCCCGTGTGAATCAACCTTCATGTATGCGATGCGATTCATAATTCCATTCGACCGATTGCAACGATCGAGATCGCATGACTAGAAGAGGTTCTACTCGTACGACCAACCGAATTAGACGCGTCGTACAACCGATCGAACGGTGTGAGCGAGCCGTAACATAATATATCTCTGAACGAAGACGTAATACAACGTGTATCTTATGATATGTCTACTTGAACGAGACTAATAATATGACATACGAAACGCTCGTCTAATGGTAAATCGCATGCCCTGCAGAAGGCTCAATTGACATGCGCAGAATGCCATTGTCCGGCCAGGATCCCGGTCGACGGAACGATCGTAGCGCTACGAGAATCGTAACTCCTATATATGCCAACATAGAGTTATAACCATCGTGGTACTACGATCGTTCTGCGGGCCGGGGGCCTCTTAGACAACAGAACGATCGTAATGCTACCAATGTATGTGTATATATTTATTACATAACGCTACGATCGGTCTTTACAGTAAATACTACGATCGTTCTGTCGAACGACATCATGACCCACACAACGATCACGGCGTCAAGAGTGTCAACCCGACGTATACTGCATCTTCTATATTTCCACGTGTCAGACTACCTACCGAATCTCCTACAGAAGACTCCCATGATGGCGGACTCCTCCACTACTCTCAGGTCGCACAGACACGCCAGTTCCAGGCCTCCGGCCACGGCGAAACCCTGCACCGCTGCGATCACGGGCTTGGACAGCAACATCCTAGACGGCCCCTGCACAAACAATTGACGCTACAGCCTCTTGGCCTCCCTTTCATGAATCCCCCCGTGTCCATTACGAAATCATTGCGTTCTATAGTTTGGCATGAAATGCATCGACACCCCTATTTGGTAAATTATCTCGGTAAAATACTTTATGGAATGACAAATAAAAAAAACTTTCTTATTTTGTACACCTAAGCACATTTTAGAACAAAATTGTTTACACCATTAATATATCATCTATCCGTGAGACAACAATAATTACCATTGGTGCGTCCAAGCCTCGTACTGGTTCTTTTACAGATGCATTAACGTCAGATGTTGAGAACGAGGACACTGCGTCAAGGTCAAAGCCTGCGCAGAATACGCCATCTGCAAATAGGAAGCAAACAGGCATCATTTACTAAACGTGGGTAATAGGAAGTAAGCAGGCTTCATTTACTAAACGTAGGTAAAGTCCATTGCTTCATTGCTTCCATAGTCTCTACATGCGTTTGCACCGTAATGTATCATTGGCAAATTACGCACCGCCGTTAAAACATAGCACATTCTCTATATGCGTATGCGCCGTAATAATGCACGCACCTTTCGCATATTACGCATCGTCGTTAAAGCATAGGACATTCTCTATATGCGTATGCACCGTAATAATGCACGCACCTTTCGCATATTACGCCTCGTCGTTAAAGCATAGCATATTCTCTATATGCGTATGCACCGTAATAATGCACGCACCATTCGCATATTACGCATCGTCGTTAAAGCATAGGACATTCTCTATATGCGTATGCACCGTAATAATGCACGCACATTCGCATATTACGCACCGTCGTTAAAGCATAACATAGCATAACAAAGCATAAATCACTTTCCATTTTAATTAGGTTTATGCATTGATGATAGCTTGTCTTATATTCCAAAATGTATTATTTAGTTATTTAACTTTAAAATTGACTAAATATTGTCTCGTACACAAGACAGAATATAGAAACATAGTATCAATATTATATTATAATTATTCAATCAACAGGTACAACATTATTATTAAAATTGTTATTTAATATTAGTTGATGTAATAATACTATTTGATATAGCATAATAATATAATAATATAGACAGTAAAAATCACTCTAAAACTAATATATCGAAAACTAATATATCACCCATCCGTCTACTCTTGTTAGTTAGTAGTAGATAATAGTATATTATCATGTTATTATATGAAATAATATTATTAAATCAAGTACTATCAAATAAGAATTTGTATGATAAGTTTACAATCAAGTGGCAAGTCCCTGCGATTCAATCCTATTATTCATCTAAAATTATCTGTCGATAGCTTTTCCATCGAGCTATGCCATGCATTAGGCAGTTAGACCTGGTAGCTGGGCGGCATAAAGATATGTACCGCTTTGCCAATGCGCTGCATAAAACGAGGCTTATTTGTGCTCGTGCATACCGACTAAACTGGGTAATGCTGCGCATAGGAACTTCTGCTGTGCATAAGGGTTTATGACTTGTTCATGCAAAACATTTGAGTATAATTTCATGCTGAACTCAAATTTTGTACATGGATTTTGGTGACAAAACTGAGTGAAGCATGAAATCGTACTCCCCCCAAAATGTTTCGTAACCTCGGGTTAGAGTACCTACTGACATGGAAGATACTCTGTTTCTATTCAAATATTGACGACGTAATAATTATTAGCATATAAAGCCGGTAGCAGACTGGTTATTGCATGCTGACCTTTGTGATGGTCACGTTTCCTATCGCAAAGGCTTCTGACCAGGAGAATTTTGCACACGTTCGACAGCAAAACATCTTGTTCGCCCGGGGTGCACTCCTCAAACACAGCGATAAAATCTCCATCGATCGGGAACATTTTGACGGTCTGGTCACGTGGTCATCCGGTAGGATGATTGACATATTTTGGGCCACTTCCGGTTCCTCAATGCGAGGACGATATGTTTGGAATCTTTTGGATCCAACTCCAAACTCTAACTTCTACTAAGGTCACTGTCCCCAGGTTAGTTAGTTTTAACTGATGCACATCATGGAATTTATACTAGGAAAATCCATCTTCTTCTTCTTTAGTTGTTTTCGGCAGACCGAAATAACAGTGTGGTCTCACCTTTCCCATACAAATTTCCCAAAATCCAACACCTATTGTCTATTTATAGTGGTATTGGCCTTATTTTTAGTTCTTTATAGATACAAAGGAATTACATTAGGAAATTACTGTCAGATTTCCCAATGTCCAATTTTGAAAAGAAAGCAACTTAATTTGTTTATTTTATTTTTTGTTTAATTTTATTATTAGAGCCGCTTTCAAGATTCGTTTACTAATATCACAGCTTGTCAGGTTTTTTAAGGGGAGAGGAAACCCGCAACATCCGTAGTACTAAATGTTGCAGTAAACCTGCGAGCACCAGGTGGTACTGACAGACCAAGGATGCTACCTGCATTACCACGGTACGGACAGCGCATCCGGTCCTATCATGATCGCGTCAGAATTGTAACTTCGCGAACATTGATGCGAATTCCAACGTTCTACCAGTACGCTACCACCAGACGAATCTATCTGCATATAATGTTTTAATTATTTTAAACAAAATTAACATGGATTTAAAGCCGCTTTAAATATTATTTCACAAATTACTACATATAATAACAGTGTGGTCTCACCTTTCCCATACAAAACTGCCACTTTTGCTTGAGTCTCTCGTTCGAATGTCTGGAAGGCTTGACTGAGTTGTAGGGCGGTTGCTGGGTCTACGCAGTTCCTCTTGGTTGGACGGTTGATGCCGATCATGAATACATCTCCCCGCTGTTCCGTTAGTACCAGATCTACAACAGTGCAAGATCTACATTAGTGCAAGATTTACAACAGTGCATGATTTACAACAGTGCAAGACCTACAAACGTTTCACGAAGATTTCTTATCTATAATGATTCCATGGCGCTCTCGTGAGTACCCGGTTGCCATGTACAAGATACGAGAGCGCAATACGGTCTCATAATAGATAAGATAGCTTCGTGAAACATTGCCCAGATCTACAACAGTACCAGTCGAGTACGATTTCATGCGCAAGCTCCAATTTTATATGATGATGTGTGAAAAGAAATTGGAGTTGAGCATGAAATTGTACTGCTAAAAAAATATCGTCATTTTGGGGCCAGATTTACAAAACGCATCATAGGATTGAGGAATGGACATGTGGATATACTTTAAAGTCAGGAAATTCACATAATGAATATTAAGCTGAAGAATTAATATTGTTTTTGACATACATGCCGAGATTTTATCCCAGAATGAATAGATTGTATTATTTTTAAAACTTTATTTTCCGTTACTATGCCCTGCAATTATAGCACATTTGTTTGCCAAACGCATTCTAATGATTGGGCATATGGTGGCAATACATAGCAATCTTGCTTTTAGGACATTTCAAATTTATAGAGAGTACCTCCACCTCGTGTGTGTTGATAGAAATGTTAACCGACGAGTTAATAAAAGTTTATGAAAGAATCTTAAAAGCGGCTCTAAACCTCAATTCAATTATTTTTTTAAATAATAAAACATATATACGGTTCACAACATTTAACCAACCAATGAAACTTGTCACGGTAGAATAATTAAGCAAATGTATTAATAATGGCCAATCAGTGAAATCTAAAAGTGTTATCCTCAAATATGATAACACTGTTGTCCTAATGATGTTATTATCTATTCATGGGAAACAGTATTGGGTTTTTATAAAAATCACATTTCTAATCATGTCTATACCAACAAATATCTAAATGGTAGAAACTCGACCTCATTCAAATGATGAGCATAATATCAATCCATTCATTTCTTAAATATATACATATTATTTTATTCTTTATTGGTCAATAAGTATCTGATATGAAGACATATTTTGTTTAGGTATTCGTTAATCCGCCTTTTGTAGTTTGTTTGGGAATACCAACGTGATGATGTTATATTGATTTACAGTATCGTGTCTACTGTAGTAATCCGATTATGGTCCGTGTGCGTCCACTTTACGTCCGGTTTAGGGATATATATATAAGCCGTGAACGTGGAGTGCACGATCTCAGAAGCGACACACGAGGAATCACCACTACCTTCTGAGACACGTGTGAACAAACATTACCAGGTGAACTATCTGGTCGGGTCCACTACATCACCACTTTGGTGGCGTCGGTAGGATAAACTTGCATACGATAATTTGGCAGTTGTTTGCTAAAACACCTGCAATATTTTCTCAGCAAAACAACTCTGTTGTTGGGGTGCTACATTATGGTTTATAACTAAGGTTATTTACTACTTCAGTACTCTGCAATTGTTTAATAAAACACCTGAACAATATTCAGACAAAAACAACAATATTGTTGTAGTTGGGGAGTCACTATTTGTATTAGGTTAGGTATGGCAGACTAACATAATTGTTTAGGTTAGGTATGGCAGACTAACATAATTGTTTAGGTTAGGTAGGGCAGACTAACATAATTGCTTAGGTTAGGTATGGCAGACTAGGTTGGGGTGCTCTATAGATTGTTACACAAGTCAATTTTCATCGGGTGACAAGCCAACATTATTGTTGGGTGTCAATTTATTACAAATGATAATAAATATTGGTTGGTTTAGTTACATTTAGCAAGCCAACCCATAGCTGGAGTGCTACGGTTTAAGTTAGTTTATTGTTAATTACAAATATACTGTTAGTTGCAGGTTATGTGACATTGGTTGCAAAGTTTCATGCATGTCACTAATTTAATAAATCATTATACTGTAGTTGTAAGCAATTAACGTAGGTTTAGTGTTATTGGTATTTGACTTTGCCAACCATTGCCACATTTAGTTGTGAAGAAAATTGTTGAGCAGATAAGTTTGGCTCGGTCTCAATCTCCAGCACATAAGTTTTACTAAATCGATTGCATTATTGTGTTACCTCAGTAATTACAAACTTGTTGTTCATTGTATAAATTCTGTTACCAATTCTTGGTATTGCCTGCTTGTCACGAATAAACCTGGTATACCAACGTAACTGCGAACCTACTGAGTGACTATTGTAGTTGTAATACCTATTTGGCACTGATTATGCTGAAGTTAGTAAATGGCAAGGCAAAGTCAGTACTATTGACATTTGGCTTAAATATTTAAAGGTACACACTGCTTTTCGTAGTGCTGTGACCTATCCTCATTACAAATTGGTTAGGTTAGGAAACAAAGTTTCAATACACCTAACCAGGTTTATTATTTTCACTAATAATATAATCCACACGTGGAGCCCAGTCAGAGGAAATGTCGTGTATCCAAATCAACCGGCATGGGGAGGGCGATCTAGTACGTTTGCTCTTTGCACAAGTGTCGGAAAGGGACAAGACACTAAATACAGCCAAGAGGGAAATTGAAGATCTAAAAGAAACCCTGTACAGCAAAGAACAGGAAATACACAGGTTGGAAATACTTGTCGAAGAAAATTATTATTCAGCAAAGGTCTTTGGTAATTCCGTAACTAATAACATTTTGGCCGATAACTCTCCTTGACGACCTTCACCACGTTCACAAGGTCAAGCAGATCGAAAGGATCAAATTAGTAGAATTAGCTCAGCCCAAACACTACACCAAAGTAGATCGGAACTGATGGATGCCTTTATGGCGGAGATTATTGAAATCCAACAAGAGGTGGAAGAATCGCGCCGGTGTCTTTTCAGCAAGAAATGGGATATGGGAATCTGTCATCTCCCAAAAGCCCTATGAATGAACTGATAGCTCAATACACAGGTACCCCCAGAAGCAGCTGATAAACGCTCGGGATTAACTATAGTCCAAATTCCAATCCCGCCCATAATACCTGACAATCACGTTGATGAGAAGAGTTCAAATCCAATCCCAAATCTACCTCGTTCAATGGAACCACCAGCAGGACAGTCTTCCAGACCGAGTTCGTCGGGTACCGGTATGCAGATTTAGAGGATTGGAGTGAACAAGACCGACTTGGCAACTTCGGTGGGTGTTTGACAAACCAAGCAAGCGGCCACTTTGTCCTGTGTATGGAAAGGGAGGTTGACCTGACAATCTGTGCCCTGATCAGACACTTTGAAACACGGTTTGGATACAGGGAGTTGCCTCAGACTGCCCACTTCACCTTCAGCAACATGAAACAAATGCTGGATGAATCTCGGGAGGAATGGGCAGAGAGAGTCGCCAAGACTGGCAGCTCAGCTTGCAAGAGTCTGCCAACTGAGTATTTGGATGAACAAGTCATCCCGCAGTTCTGTCACGGATGCGAGAATCAGGATGCAGCTCACTATGCAGCCAACGCTGGTCCCAGGACATTAGAGCAAGCTGTAGACCTGGTCAAAATGTTTCAGCAAGACATGCAGACAGTGAACGAACAGTCATCAAGCCCGGATGTAGCCTACCAAGTTCATAAACTTAACATCTGACAAGGCCAATTACCTAACAAATACAAGAAACAACACAATATCTTTACAAATATACATCAGTTTCCACATGGCATTATAGCATTACTCAGTGCGAGCACACACAATTAACCTCATCGACTGCACTCCGATAACTGATATGGAACAAATGGCCGCTCTGCACTTTAACAATATTTAACACGCTATTTTCATCATACCCGCGCGCATCGTACCTCTCATTAATTTTCAAAACTAAAAGGTGCAATATTATTATTTTATTTCTATTAACATGACTGACATGGTTTAAACCAAAAATATGTCCAGATTTAATTTAACGTCCGTATATTACTAATAAAAAATTGAAATAACAATTTAGTAGAACACTAAACTCGCCCAAACTGTCCAATCATTGTTATCCAGAGAATATTATTGCACAAATCTTCTTTAAAACGACACATGGTTGACAGAAAAGATGTCTTGGGTTAAGAAAATTACCTCATGTCACTTATTCACATTAGTAAAATTATCGTGACGTAATATATATAAGGTATTGTACATTCGATTTCATTTTCGATGTAACTAATAATATTTTTTTTATTTTATTTTTAAAAGCATAATGTCACCAATTGTTGGATCGACTACACGAATACTTCATGGTATTAAGCCTTTTATTATGAGCCCATTAGTTACGATGGGTACACTAGTTCGAACATATACATAATTTTAAATAGTAAAACCGAACAAAACATTGCTTACAGCAATAAAAAAAAAAGTTACCAACAGAATTCAAGCGAAAATCACAATATTGAGCAAATGTCGATTATGGCCTTTTCAGCGCACCATACATTACATTTAAGTGTACGGAGTTATAGATGTGCCACTTTGGAAGGTACAGAAATATACAATACTAATTAAATAGAGGTTATACACACCTTCTTGTTTATTGGATACGGCACTCGTTGTTAAGTTCCGTGCACTGTGGTCGATAGTCTGACTCCGCAGCAGTGACTTGGCTGCACGACAAAAACATCCCAACCGGGAAGTCGCCATTCTGTGTATGCACTTCTATATTGAACAACTACGGTGGCCTGTTTGGGCTATAATTTGTATTACTACTGTCGTTATTTTGTTGTTTTTATTGTTATTAGTATTGTTGTTATATTTGTTATGAATACATCTCAGAGTGTTACAAGTCCGTAATAAGTTAGTCGTACTGTAGGGATTTGCCACAGGTTAGTAAATATTATGTTTATATAATAAAACTAATATAGATCTATATGCTAGTACAATATTTTAGATAAAAATATGATATAGTAACAACTACTATATATAATAAACCTAATAAATCAGGGTGACTACCCTTCTACTTAATGCGTTGTATGAAAGAGCGGGTAGCTCACCCGATACCGTATATTAGTGTTATGATACATATAGGGTTTGCTATATAGTATTATTATATAAAATTGCAGAAAAGTTCATCAAAACTATATAATACCGACACCATCAGGAGCCTCGACTATACCAATAAGTACGTTAAAATGGAATAGTTTTATTTTATAAAGAAAATCATATTTACTATCCATTGGTAAATGCCTGTGGATACAACCGACGTATTACGGACTTCTGAGGTTGTACAACCCTTAAGTGTAAAATCACCCGTAAGTGTAAAAAGTTGCTTACCCATAAGTGTAAAAGGCATTCCTACCCGTAAGTGTAGTATAACATGCCACCCTGGTAACCATTTCCAAGATGGTGGCACTTCCGGTCAATTCCAAGATAGTGTCACTTCCGTTCAATCTTCCAAGATGGCGTCACATCCGGGTCACCGGAATTCCCGATGATGACCGGAAGTACCGCCATTTTGAAAACCGACAGGAAGTACCGCCATTTTGAAATGAATGGCTTCATTGAGAATATGTGCACTGAAGGGTTTGGTACAGGAGTGGTCGCCTGAGAAGCTAGCTGTGGAGCCTGCGTAGGTTTGGCTCGAGTACGATCTTGCATGTCTAAGGCCAGCTGCAGCAAGACATCGTATTTTCGTTTGCGTTCTTGGAATGGTCGACTGCTGTCTTTGATTACCTCGTCCATATCTATAAGGGTACGAGTCCGCTTAGGCGATAGGCGCCGTCGAAGCGGCCATTTTCAAAAATGGCGGTACTTCCGGACATCCATTTCAAAATGGCGTTACTTCAAATTGACCGGAAGTGCCGGCATCTTGGAAATGGTTACCAGGGTGGCATGTTATACTACTAAAAAGATTACCCATAAGTGTAAATCGCATTCTTTACCGAATATGTAAAAGGGATTCGCCTCACCTGGATTGATGAAATATTACTTAGTTTCATTGGGGGACAGATTCGAGACTTATTTCAAGCAAAAACAAATCGTTTAAATCAGGCTGAAAATTGCATTTGTAGGCGATTTTAGTGGTATGTAATACACTTATTACTCATAACTTCGGGAACTCACCGACAATAGTACTGAAAAATGATTCCACAAATTTCATCTCCCTGGCCATCATACATAATGAGAGATGACGTTATGAACCTGCTCCCGCAGCGAGTCTCACCAAAAACGTAAAATATTCGTCCAGCGGTCAATTTGGGGTTATATGGCTAATTGTGTATATATACAAACACTTTAACATTTATTTGGAATAAATATCATTTTCCAAGGCCCCAGATAGTGGGAGCCGACAGTCAAACTTACGTTAATTTGCGATTTGAGTGCCGTGCAATACATTTATTAAGGGAATTCACCGACAATAGTATTGAAAAATGATTCCACATTATGAGAGATGTCGTTAGGAACCTGCTCCCGCAGCGGTGAAATATTTTAAGTCCACCGGCCAGACTGCAAAATTGAAGTAATCACTGTACCCCAATTACCATTATAAACTTTAATGCAATTTTGAGTCTGATTTGGGCAAGATTAAAATAAAACAATTTTTGCTTGAAATAAGTCTCTGCATTACTCACCCAATGGGGTTCAATCTGTATATTTATGAAAGAAATATCCTTCATGATACATGTTAATATTAATGTACTATGATGTATATTTCAAATAGTTATGAATAGCACATGTCGATAACCGGTGCAGTTATTAGTTATCTACTGGCTCCGACAGAGGCACGCTCTCGGAAAATCTTTAATATATAAGAATAACGAAATACGATTTCCTGGTAACTACAGAATAAAACATAATTTTTAGCACGCGTTATCTAGTTGGGTGGCATGCTCCCCATGTATGATTTCCTGGTATCTTTAGCAAAAAAAACATGACGTTATCTAGTGTGGTCTGTTCCCCGAAATTTCGAAATGTGGGTATTATAAAATTAGATTCCCTGATTTACGGATTTTTCTGTGATAAATTTTGGCTCGGGCGGTCGAAAAACTAAATATATATATTTTGATATGTTGGCAAGTCGGTCGGTACGGATCCAATATTAAAATAATAATAATTGTAGATTATTAATCGTCAATTGACATGAAATAAATATTACTAATCAATATAATTATCAATAATTGTTAGAAACAACAGTACGCATAAATTGTTCAGATGTTAATGTAGAATGCTTGTCAATAGCAGTAATTGTTATAAATTAGACTTTTGTTATACATATTTGCCAGAAACCATTCAAATTTGCTTCAACTTTGTTGCCTGCCGGTCTTTGTTCACATTCCGTGATGATTTATACGACTTGTTCCGTCACCATTTATTATTATAATTTTCCAAAGGCTAGTACACTGTCGGCGGAATATAATTATTTTATTTTCCAAAGTGGAAAAAAATCGGGTCGGCAGATCCGTAAACCATGGAATCAAATAACTATGGCATTAGGAATCCATAATGCCAGTAAACACCAGCAGGCCCCCGTTTCACAACGACATCCTAAATTTAGGAGCTCGTAACTTTATGACCCAGTTTATCACCTCCTAAGTTAGATGCCAATTTAAGAAGGGATACGGGTTGTGACATCGTCGTGAAACACTTGTTACGAGGTGACAACACTTAGGACTGGTTTAGGAGCTCCTAAATAGTTAGGA